>CAUYLG010039318.1:0-59513 GCA_963573385.1 Cacajao melanocephalus | reverse complement strand
TTCTATTGCATTGGCAGGTGGCAAATTTTTCTGAATTTTTATGCTCTGCTTTCCTTATGAAACTGAATGCATTTAGCAGCACCCAAGTCACCTCTTGAATGCTTTGCTGCTTAGAAATTTCTTCCACCAGATACCTTAAATTATCTCTCTCAAGTTCAAAATTCCACAAATCTCTAGGGCAGAGGCAAAATGCCACCAGTATCTTTGCTAAAACATAACAAGAGTCACCTTTGCTCTAGTTCCCAACAAGCTCCTCATCTCCATCTGAGACCACCTCAGCCTGAATTTCATTGTTCATATCATTATCAGCATTTTGCTCAAAGCCATTCAACAAGTCTCTAGGGAATTCCAAACTTTCCTGCATTTCCAGTCTTCTTCTGAGCCCTCCAAACTGTTCCAGCCTCTGCCTGTTACCCAGTTTCAAAGTTGCTTCCACAATTTCAGGTATCTTTTCAGAAGCACCCCACCATCAGTATCAATTTACTGTATTAGTCTGTTTTCACGCTGCTGGTAAAGGCATACCTGAGACAGGAAAGAAAAAGAGGTTTAATGAACTTAAAATTCCATGTGGCTGGGAGGCCTCACGGTCATGGTGGAAGGCAAAGAGGAGTAAGTCATGTCTTTCATAAATGGTAGCAGGTAAAAAGAGAAAGCGTGTGCAGGGAAACTCCCATTTTTGTTTTTCTTTTTTCATTGATTTTTATTATTATTGTTATTATACTCTAAGTTCTGGGTACATGTGCAGAACATGCAGGTTTGTTACATAGGTATACATGTGACATGGTGGTTTGCTGCACCTATCAACCAGTTATTTAGGTTTTAAGCCCCACATGCATTAGGTCTTTGTCCTAGTGCTCTCCCTCCCCTTATCCCCATCCCCCGACAGGCCCTGGTGTGTGATATTCCCCTCCCTGGGTTCATGTGTTCCCATTGTTTAACTCCCACATACAAGTGAGAACATTCAGTGTTTGGTTTTCTGTTCCTGTGTTAGTTTGTGAGAATGATGGTTTCTAGTTTCATCCATGTCCCTGCACAGGACATAAACTCATTCTTTTTTGTGGCTGCGTAGTATTCCATGGTGGATGTGTGCCACATTTTCTTTATCCAGTCTATCATTGATAGGCATTTGGGTTGGTTCCAACTTTTTGCTATTGTAAATAGTGCTGCAAATAAACATACATGTGCATGTGTCTTTGTAGTAGAATGATTTATAATCCTCTGGGTCTATACCTAGTAATGGGATTGCTGGGTCAAATGGTATTTCTGGTTCTAGATCCCTGAGGAATTGCCACAGTGTCTTCAACATTGGTTGAACTGATTTACACTCCTACCAACAGTGTAAAAGTGTTCCTATTTCTCCACATCTTCTCCAGGATCTGTTGTTTCCTGACTTTTTAATGATCACCATCCTAACTGGCATGAGATGGTATCTCATAGTGGTTTTGATTTGCATTTCTCTAGTAACCAATGAAGATGGGCTTTTTCTCATATGTTTGTTGGCTACACAAATGTCTTCTTTAGACAGGTGTCTGTCCATATGCTTTGCCCAATTTTTGATGGGTATTTTTTTTCTTGTAAATTTGTTTAATTAAATTCCTTATGGATTCTGGATATTAGCCCTTTGTCAGAAGGATAGATTGCAAAAATTTTCTCCCATTCTGTAGGTTGCCTGTTCACTCTGATGATAGTTTATTTTTCTGTGCAGAAGCTCTTTAGTTAGATCTCATTTGTCAAGGTGCTTTAGTCATTAAGACTTTGCCCATGCCTATGTCCTGAATGATTTTGCCTAGGTTTTCTTCTAGGATTTTTATGGTTTTAGGTCTTACGTTTAAGTCTTTAATCTATCTTAAGTTAATTTTTTAATAAGGTGTAAGGAAGGGATTCAATTTCAGTTTTCTTCATATGGCTAGCCAGTTTTCCCAAAAGCATTTATTAAATAGGGAATCCTTTCCCCTTGCTTGTTTTTGTCAGGTTTGTCAAAGATCAGATGGTTGTAGATGCGTAGTGTTATTTCTGAGGCCTCCGCTGTGTTCCATTAGTCTATATATCTGTTTTGGTACCAGTACCATGCTGTTTTGGTTACTGCAGCCTTGTAGTAGAGTTTGAAGTCAGGTAGCGTGATGCCTCCAGCTTTGTTCTTTTTGCTTAGCATTGTCTTGACTATACAGGCTCTTTTATTGTTCCATATGAAATTTAAAGCAGTTTTTTTCTAATTCTGTGAAGAAAGTCAATGGTAGCTTGATAAGAATAGCATTGAATCTATAAATTACTTTGGGCAGTATGGCTATTTTCACAATATTGATTCTTCCTATCCACAAGCGTGGAATGTTTTTCCATTTGTTTGTGTCCTCTCTTATTTCCTTGAGCAGTGGTTTGTCCTTTGTAAGTTGAGCAAGACCAGTTGGCTCCCTGGCTTCAGCCCCCTTTCCAAGGGAGTGAATTGTTCTGTTTCATTGCATTCCAGGCACCACTGGGTATATTCAAAGGGATATAAATCATTGTATCATAAAGACACATGCACATCTTTGTTCATTGCAGCACTATTCACAATAGCAAAGACATAAAATCAACCTAAATGCCCATCAATGATAGACTGGATAAAGAAAACATGGTACATATATACCATGGAATACTATGCAGCCAGAAAAAAGAAGAACAAGATCTTGTCTTCTGCAGGAATATGGAGAGAGCTGGAATTCATTATCCTTAGCAAACTAACAGAGGAACAGAAAACCAGTATCGCATGTTCTCCCTTATAAGTGGAAGCTAAATGATGAGAACACAAGGACACATAGAGAGGAAACAACAGACACTGGGGCCTACTATAGGGTGAAGTGTGGAAGGAGGGAGAGGATCAGGAAAATAACTAATAGGTAATAGGCTTAAAACCTGAGTGATGAAATAATCTGTACAACAAACCCTCATGACACAAGTTTACATATGTAACAAACCTGCACTTGTACACCTGAACTTAAAATAAAGTTAGAAAAAAAAAAACATTGCTAAAGAGTAGGAAACTGTTCTTATATACTTTGTGGTTGTTTTGTTTGTTTATATATATATGTGTATATATATTTTAGTTCATAAAATAAAGAAAAAATAAGTCATATATTGGGAATCAGATTGTCATAGTGGAAAGAACAAAACATTAGCATAAGACAGACCTTGTTCAAACCCTGATTTTGTTGGTTACTAGTTAAGTTTTGGCAATTCTCTTATCCTTACCTTCTCAGAAACTCAGCTTAGGCACAAATAAAATAATGACAATATATGGTGCTATTGTAAGGCTTAAAAGAAAATGTAGGTAAAGCTCTGAGTATAGCGTCTGGCCTATAATAGGCTCTCAGTAAGTGCTACTCCATATAGTTACTAATATTCCCCTCCTCTGACCATGCAGATAAAAAACCCAAACTCTGCTTTGGTTTGCATTGTCTGGTGTTGGAGGGAAATGGAGGAAGACTGGAATAGGTGATGGGACTAGTTGCCTACTTTGCATTAAAGCAGAGTGAAGATAATTGGTAGCTACACTCTGGGCTGGGGGACCTTAGCGTGATGAAAAAATGAACTTGGCTGGCATTCCTTTCCTCCATTTCTCTCATCCCCAAGAAGGTTTCACAAATATACTATACACCCTAACCAGCAGTGGAGCAGGAGCCACTTGATAAACAAGGATTGAATGTCTAAACTCTCTAGGTTTGAGACTGCGTAGGGCTAAGCGTCCACTTAGGATGGGCCATGTAAGTGTATGAGCTGGGAAACCAGCAACAAGCATGTGGATCACACCAACACCGTAAGACTCACACAGCACAGCCACAGATGTGACATTGTCTCATCAAGCCGGATGCTTGAGGGACCGGTTCACACCAGTAGAGCTGGGAAAAAAAAATCATGCATGTAGTCCAGTTCTTAAAAGTTGTACTTGGGACTGTTGTGCTTGTAATCCCAGCACTTTGGGAGGCTGAGGTGTGAGGATTGCTTAAGCCCAGGAGTTTGAGATCAGCACAGGAAAAATAGGGAGACCCAGTCTCTACAAAAAAAAATTTTTTTAATCAGCTGGACACGGTGGTACATGCCTATAGTCCCAGCTACAGAAGGCTGAGGTGGGAGGATCATTTGAGCCAGGAAGGTCGAGGCTGCAGTGAGCCATGATCACATGACTGCACTCTGGCCTGGACGACAGAAAGAGAACCTGTTTTGAAACAAAAAAAAGTTGTGCTTGGGAAAATGTTTATGATATACTATTAAGTAGAGGGGGAAAAAGTTTAAAATGCAGTGTATGGATACAGTGTGTATGTGCGTATATTTTTTAAATTTGTATATAACCCATAAATATATGTATTTATATTTAGGATATAATATGTACATATATATTTGTGGTATAATACCACATGTATTATAAAAGACAATGAAACACCGTATTTTATAAAGAGCATGGACTGCATCAGAGCCTTCCTGGAAGAAGCCATTAAGTTTTTAGAAAAGCAACGCTTTAACAACTTCCTGAAAGCACTTTGAAAGAAAGTGGAAATTAAACAATTAAATCATTTCTGGGAAATTGTTGTTCAGGATGGAATTACTCTGCTCACCAAAGAGGAAGCCTCTGGAAGATCTGTCACAGCTGAGGAAGCCAAAAAGTTTCTGGCCCCCAAAGAAAAACCAAGTGAAGACACGGCAGCTGTATTTGAAAAAGGTGGTGATGTTGGACATGATATATATAGGTTTTCAATGTGTGAGGACTCTAAGAGAGCTGCCATCACCATATTTCCCGGAGGCAGATCACCTAATTCTCTGTGTAATGAATATATTTATATAAAAACCAAGGGATAATTTAGACCCCATATAAGTTTATGAAGAGTCATTGTTAAAAAATATAACCATCCCAAAGGCTAAGAATTAATTAGCAAACCAACCAAAACTCTATAAAATTCACTGCAGTTTTGGCCAGGAAAGAAAAAGTTAAAGTAATTATTCTGATAGCAACTAAATAAATAACTGTTAGGCTGTCAGTATTCCTTTCATCTCCCCACTCACAAGATACCTTGATTTATGGCCTTTGGGTTTAGGTTTAGATAAAGATCTTTAAGATTGTTTCTGGGTGAGTCTGAAGATCAAGTTCGCAGAGTAATGATAGATGGAACTCCAACTTATTTTAGGTATGCAGGTAGCTGATGCTCTAAATTTAGTCTTTTCTGTTGAATGCAAGTCTCAAAAAAAGAAAGCAAAGAAAACTTTTTCTGATAAACATTTTGAAATGAGTTTAGAGAAGGTAGGCTCTCATCATCTGCTTTTAACTTCTTCCTTGAAAGAAATACTGTTTGTACTTAAGGATTTTGGGGGGCACCAAATTATGGCTTTGTAGGCAGCCTATGAAAACAGGAATAATTGTTTAAGTGATATCATCCTACTAGATACAATTAAAATATCTTTTCTGTTCAGTTGAGCCAGCCACTGGTATTCAATAACTGCAATACCTGAATGAAATTGTCAATTGGAATGATAACAAGTCTTAAATACATGTGTAAATAGAAATTATTTGTCATATTACAAATTTCACACCAACTCTATGAGGACTACAGTACTATTCCTTCAATTTTACAGATGAAAAAACAAGTTTATAGAGATTAAATCGATTGCCCAAAGCCCTTATCAGGGAAATAAAACAGCCAGAATTACAAGCCAGCGCTGTCTGCCTGGGAAGCCCATGCCCCTAACCAGTGGATCACACGGCTTTACCACTGTCTGCTGCTAGAAGACAGTTATCCAGAATGGCTTGTCAGGTCAACCTTCCCACCTCTGGGTTGTTTTTCCCTTCCTCCCTCTACCACCTTTACTACTGCTCCCCTATGCATGACAATGATGACTAGGGCAAGTCTAGAATTACTGGAAAGCTTGACTCTCCTTAGGTCAGATGGATTGAGTTCAAAAAATAAACATCTAGGTCAGCCGCGGTGGCTCACGCCTGTAATTCCAGCACTTTGGGAGGCCGAGGCGGGTGGATTACCTGAGTGCAAGGGTTTGAGACTAGCCTGGCCAACATGGTGAAACCCCCTCTCTACTAAAAATACAAAAAATTAGCCAGGTGTGGTGGCGCACACCTGTAATCCCAGCTACTCGGGAGGCTGAGGCAGGAAAATCACTTGAACCTGGGAGGCGGAGGTTGCAGAGAGCCAAGATCGCGCCACTGCACTCCAGCCTGGGCAACAACAGCAAAACTCCGTCTCAAAAATAAATAAATAAACAAACATCTTCTTTAAAGTATGTGTGTTTATGACAAGATTTTAAATAAGCCAGGAGAAACTTGCTCTTTCAAATAATACCATAAATAAATCATTCATGACGGCAGTGGTTTTGAGAGAATTTTAATATGGGCAAATTTGGATTTCTTGATATTTATTTTAGTTAGGTACATAGAATACATTCCTACAAAAAACATGCCAGAATTGAGGAGTCAGAAAGCAGAGAATTAAGATTTTAAAACCATATTGGGTTTATTATAAAATAGAGAATACTTTATTTCAGAAGAATAAGTGGAGGGGGAGAAAACTCAAATACTATCTATGACTAAAAAACAGGAAAGCTCTTTTAAAAGTCTTTATAAAAAATGTACAAGGAAATTTGAAAAATATAGTTTTTCTGAAAGGGATGAAGTGAATTATTCTATATAGAAAAATAAACCAGATAGTTATGGTGCATGGTACATCAAGACAGATGTCTAGCCCGCTAGTTCAATGACTTTGGGGTAAGTAAGATTGATTGGTTTCTGAGAAGTAGAGACCTGAATTCTAAGAATTCTTAGCATGGAAAATAGGCTGAATGGGTAATAAGTTATGGTTTACTAAATTAATCTTTTAACTCAGAAGTATTTACAAAATGTTTCTGCATAGATGTCACATTAATAAGAACAGTTCCATATAAAGCTCAAATTGATTTGTATTTTAATGTCTTTCTAGATGTTTGCACATATTTAACAAATATGCACAATCAAACATAAGCACTTTAAACTAGACCATAATTACTAAATATTTTACTAATATCTGTGATTTTTGAAATATTACTCCCCTATAATAAGATGGAAAACCAGTGACTGCAATATATATTTGCATGCTTTGAAAGTCAGTAGGTATATTTACCTTGCATTAATCAGTCTTGGGTTTTGCACATAGCCTATTTTATTAAAGGAAATAGCACCTAAGGGTAAGGACCATGCCTGTCTTGTTCATCTAGAAGCTGTGAATTTTAAGAAAATGGGCTTTAACACTAAACTGCCTGGGTCCCGCTAACATTTTTCTAGGAAAGTGCCCTTGGGCAAGTTATTTGACCTCTCCTTGCTTTAATTTCTCATCTGTAAAATATATGATGATTACTGAAGTATCCATGCATAAGAGTATTGTGAGGGTTCAATGACTGACATGGAAAGCTCTGGGAAAAGGATGGCACAAATAAAGACTAGTTGTTCCTATTCATGACTGTCTCTCCAACCAGGCTCAGAGTAAACATTTGTTGTCTAAATAAACAAATGACAAAGAATCAATTCCTTTTATTTCTCTTTTGGACTTGTTAATGGGTATAAACTATAAGGCAATTTCATGGTGCTAATATAACAGGTACTCTTAACTATCAAAAAGTATGAAAACATTACATCTATCAGAGCAAAGGCAGCCACATTAGGAAAATTACACACCAGCACGCATGTTCTATCCATCACAATTGCAATGGTGTTTGTTTCTAATCAGATATCTTTAACAGTTTTTATACATAAGAAAAGGGGTCTGGGCTGGGCATGGTTGTTCATGCCTGCAATCCCAGCACTTTGGGAGGTTGAGTTGTGCAGATTGGTTGGGCTCAGGAGTTCAAGACCAGTCTGGTAAATATTGTGAAACCATGTCTCTACTAAAAATACAAAAATTAGCTGGGTGTGGGGGCACATGCCTGGGGTCCCAGCTACTTGGGAGGCTGAGGCAGTAGAATCACTTGAACTCAGGAGGCAGAGCTTGCAGTGAGCCAAGATCACACCACTGCACTCCAGCCTGGGTGACAGAGCCAGACCCTCTCGGTGGGAATGGTCCCACCTCCTAATACCATCACCTTGTGGGTGAGGATTTCAATATTTGAGTTTGGGGGGAAACATATATTGAAAAAAGCGGGAAGGTGTCTGAAATTAGTAGGGTACTGCAGAAAATGAAAAAGTGAGTAACAATAGAAAAGTAGGTTATGTTAAAACTAAACCAGATATTTGAAACTAAAAAGGGGAGGACTTGGTGGAGGGACTCTCAATAGCTATTTGCCTGATTTAAATAAATACAAAAATCACAGAGTTGACCCTTATGTTTAATTAGATAGATATAACTGGTGAATACTCAAATTCACTGTGAAACCAGATAGTCATGAGCCACTTAGACTCAAATCATAACACTGCCTTTGTCTACTTGATCTGTTATAACAAAATACCATAAACTAAGTAGCTTGTAATAGAAATTCATTGCCGTAGTTCCAGAGACGGGGAAGCTCAAGACCAAAGCAGATTCTATACCTGGGGAGGAACCGTTTTCTGGCTCTAGGTGGCACCTTCTTGATATGTGCTCACATGCTGGCAGGGACAAGGCATATCCCTTGAGCCTCTTTTATATGAGCATACATCCCACTATTGAAGACTCCATCCCCAAAACTTAATCACGCCCCAGTGGTCCCACATCCTAATACCAACATCTTGGAGGTGAGGATTTCAATATATGAGTTTGAGGGGACATACACATTCAGATCATAGCAAGTATAAATATAATTTTGTTGAGTGTTAGATGCATCTGCGTGTCCCATTCTCTGAAGAATGGGCATCCTGTCTCCTGCTTCAGAATACTCAGAAGCTACAGTTTATAAATATCTCCAGGTGAGTTAAAATGGACCAAAAATTCAAAGACATTTTGTACCATTTCTCATTTTGTGGTATGAATTGTTAGCTTGAATTAATTTGAATGTCAAATAGAGAAAAGTTGATGTGAATTCAAGTCTGGTAGAGTTGCCAGATAAAATACAAGATGTCCGGTGAAATTTTGAAATGGCTCCATTGTCTGGGGTAAATACCCAGGGTTTGTTGTCTCAGGCCAGGAAAATTTAGGACACAGACACACAGGAGGAGTAAGGTTAGGAGTGGAAAGTTTAATAGACAAAGAAGAAAGAAAGAGAGAAAGATTCCTCTTGTTGAGAAAGTGGGTCGCCCAAAAGGGTTTCCAGGTTTTGGGTGGGATTTGATTGGTTTTATACAGAGGCTTGAGGAGGTGCTGATTGATTTACATAAGGCTGGGGGATTGGTCTGACCGGGTGCCATTTACATAGCCTGTGGAAGACTGGCCTTCCCATCCTGATCTTTTATTGAGCAAATGCTGCTTCTACCTGGCTGTCACCATGACACTTGCATATGTGGCTTTACCTGGCTGGTGCCATAACAACTGGACACATGATGACAAAGACAAAGGAGCAGGAATCGCCATATTGAATATACCTGGCTTCCAGGTGCACCTGCTATTACTTACATACGCCAGCTCCTAGCTTCTAGCTTGCATATCTATGCTCGCAGATTGATTTTTCAGGCTGCTTTCTGTTAGAAAAGAAATGGTTTGGGGGCTGCTTTTTATTAAAGGAAAATTCCACCAAGAACTCTTTACCCTCTCAAACTGCCTAAAATAATTTCTTAATAATTCCTGTATTAATTTCAGTTTCAAATAAACAGTGAACATTTATTTTCAGTATAAGTATGTTCCAAAATAAACAGTGAACATTTATTTTTAGTATAAGTATGTTCCACATACTACATGGGATATACTTATGCTAAACAAATTATGTGTGGTTTTACTGAAATTCAATTTCAACTAGGCATCCTGTATTTTTATCTGCTACACCTAGCAAGCCTACATTCTGGTTATAATAAACACAAAAACTTACATTTTAACCACGGCTCCCCTAACCACTCATGGGTGGCATTTATCACCTAAGAAGCAGTGAGAAATATTTAATATTTGTCCTGGCTTTGATCAGAGAGAAAAGAAATAAGGAAGGACAGAAGAAAATTTTACCTACGTGATTAACATTTTTGCCACATCAGAGCAGTCAGCTATTTTACACTTATAATTAAAATCTGCTCAACTGAGACTAGCGGGCCCTTCAGAAACTCCAAGTATTTTTTTACGGTTGAGGGAAAAAAAAGTCAGGGGTGGCAGGGGAAGATGGCAGGATACCATAAAATGGATATTATTTTCTCAGAGACTAAGCCTGCAAGGTGGACACAGGGCAGAGAGAGAAAGTGTTAAGAGATATCTAGCAGAGATTAAGATAGTGGCTTTCAGATCCAGCAATTCCACTACTGGGTGTATATGAAAAGGAAATGAAACCAGTTTGTTGAAGAGACAGCTGCAAACCTATGTTCATTACAGTACTATTCACAATAGCCAAAATATGGAATCAATGGATGAATGAATGGATAAAGGAAATGTGATATATGTACATGATGGAATACTATTTAGTCTTAATACAAAAGGAAATCCTAGCATTTGCAACAACACGGATGAAACTGGAACATTATGTTAAACGAACTGAACCACACACAGAAAGACAAATACTGCATGATCTCACTTATACATGAATCTAAAAAAAAACAAGGTCAGGTGCAGTGGCTCAAGCCCATAATCCCAGCACTTTGGGAGTTGAGGCAGGCAGATCACTTGAGGCCAGGACTTTGAGACTAGCCTAGGCAACATAGCAAAATCCGTTTCTAGAAAAAAAAAAATAGCCGGGCGTGGTGGCACATGTCTGTAATCCCAGCTACTCAGGAAACTGAGGCACAAGAATGGCTTGAACCCGGGAGGCAGAGGTTACAGTGAGTCAGGACCATGCCACTGCACTCTAGCCTGGGCAATAGAGCAAGACTCTGTCTCAAAATCAACAAAAACAATGAACTCATAAAAAGAGTAGAATGATGGTTACCAGGGACTGGGGTCATAGGGAATAGTGGTTGGGCAGATGCTGATCAAAAGGTAGAAAATTTCCGTTAGATAGGAGGAATAAGTTAAGGAGATCTACTGTAGGAAACAAAAAGACTGGATGTTTTTTAACTGACAAAACGGAAAGATGGCCTTTCCCCCTCTTAAACATCTTTTGTATAAATTCTGAAACAAACTGACAGGATTCTAATTCCAACTCCATTATTTCACAACTGTGTGGTCTTGGGTAAGTCACGTAACACCTCCTTACACCTTGGTTTGGGGATAGTAGATCTGAAAACTGTATGAGAATTCAGTAAGTATATAAAAGGTACTTAATAGAGCCTGGGACACAATAAGGATTATATAACTGTCAATTATTGTATCTAAACTCTGGCTTCTCAAATGCATCCTATAAAGTACTTACGGGCCTTGATTCTACAGTACACCTAATCTTGATATGATTACTTGCTGTGTGACACTAGGCAATTTATGTAGCCTCCATAAGTTATGTCCATCACTGAGAACAGGTGAAATAATGGATTTTGATTGTATGGGTTTTGAGAATTTTAACTGAAATACTGCATGTCACTATTAAAGGTTTATAAATGTTAGCTGCTGCTGTTGGACATTTTTCTTCTTTGGCTTCTATAATGGTATAACATTCAGAACCTCTTCATACCTCTCCATCCTTTTTTTTTTTTTTTTTTTTTTTGCTTATTACCATTCCTGGATTCCCAACCTTCTCCTTGCCCCACTCAGTCAGCTCTTTGCACCCTTATTCTTTGAAGAATGCTTTCCAGTTGCTGCTTCAGCCCCCACCTCTATGCTGGCAATTCCTAAGTCTTTTATCTGCAATCTTTGTTCCTCCTCTTACACCACAATCTCACACAACTCCCATGACCTCAATGTGTTTACTTCAGTGTTACATTATCTTCTCCAAACTTCCATGTCCAAAAAAAATTCTCAGCTCCCACAGCTGCTAATTCCTTTGGGGGTTGGGAGGAATGAGCAACTCTTTTCAATTTTCCTGCAGTTGGCAAACACAGTCATTCTCTAGTAGCCTCTAGCAGCCCCTGAGATCAAAGCCTTGGGGTCATCTTTGCCACATCTATTTGTATCATCCTTCGTGTCCCATCAATCACCGGAATACTAGACCACCTACTAAACACTAGAGAAGTAAAAACAAAAAAAATCATTGAAAACAAAAACAAACAAACATATTTTCAAAGACACATCTGACAAGAAAACACAATTTATATTATTTAAAATTATTCCCCTTTTCCCATAAAAACACCCCATCTGCCCTTCTCAGGAGGGTGGCTATTGGTTGGTAATTGGGGTATCTCTGCTTGCTGAGAATAGTCAACTTCAAGATAAAGGCTTTTGCATATATGAAATTGTAAGAGTAGGAAGCACAATTGAGACAGCTGGGATGAGCTAAATTGTACTGTGTACAAAGGAAGAGAAATGGGGGTCAAGCGGGTGGAGGATAGGAGGTGGAGATGCTGCAAGGGAAGGCTGAGGAGAGCATGGCAGCAACAGGTAGCTGAAGACGTACTGTGGGAGAAAACAACAGCACTTCCCACATGCTCTTCCAGTAAGAATGGGACCCGGCTGAACCCTGGCTGTACCATTTAGCATCTGCAAGAGAGCAAGCAAATCCCTCAACGTAATGCCTCAGTTTCCTTGTTTGTAAAATGGGGGAAATAATAGTGTCTACTTCAAAGAGTTCTTCTGATGATTACATGAGCACAAGTAAAGAACCTGGCAGGGTGCCTGGCCTCTAATAAGTTCATGTATTAATACTAAATCATCTATCATTTAAAAGTATTTGAGGAGTAAGTTTGTCTGTAGGAGATGTGACAAAGTGCTGAAGTATGGAGTTTTATTCTGGTTGATAGCGGACTTTTTTTTTTTAAATGGAGGTTTCATTTGGGTAAGAATGATGCCAAGTTACACACATTTTAAGAGAGAAGAGAATGACTCAGCAAATTTCACTCCAAAGTATATATATATGCAAGAAAAATGAGTACAAGTCCACCGGAAGACATGTCTACCAACGCTTACAGTAGCTTTATTAATAATATCCCCAAACTGGAAATAATGCCAATGTTCATTTACACCAGGATGAATAAGTAAACTTTGGTTTATTTATACAATGGAATACTATACATCATTGAAAAATAAAAAAATTGTAATAGGAACTATTCCTACATACATCACATGGATGAAACTCATAGATAAGATGATTAAAAGAAATCAGATGTAAATGAGCACACACTTTATAATTCTGTTTATATAAAGTTCAAGAAGTAAAGAAATCTTTGGTGAAAGAAGTTAGGGTAGTGGCTACCTCTGCAGAAAGAGGGGAACCAGTATAGACTGGCAAAGGCACTGAGGGAGCTTTCCTTGGCAATGGAAACATTTTAGACCTTGATCTGGGATGCTGGTTTCATGGGTGTATGCATATGTAAAAATTCAAGTTTTGCCCTTAAGATATGTGACCTTTACTATATGTATATGATGCCACAGTTGAAATTAAAAAGGGGGAGGCTCAGAATCCACATATCCCTTGGAAGTTTTCTACAAGTATATGAGCACATTATTCTTTGTAGGGCCAATTGCAGCTGCTGTGGATACTGAGGTGTCTCCTGCCTCTCCTAAGCCCATGTGAGGAGCCCAGAGATTTCACAGCCAGATCCTATTTTCTAGATATGAAGACTTAGTTTCATAGTCTACACTTCTTAACAATCATGTGCTCACAGGTAGACTCATGGTTAAGACCACACAAACTTCTCACTGCTCCTATAGTCTTCTCAATCTAAGAGACATTCCATCCTTCCAGTTTTCAGACCACAAACCTCTGTCACATCCTGCCTTCAAGCCAAAAGAAAATTCTGTTGGCTCTATCTTCAAACCATAAAGGATTTGATGCTTTCTCATTACCTCCCTAATCAACTATCATCTCAGAAGCCTCCCAACTGGTTTTCTGATTCTATGTTAACTCCTAGAGTCCAAGCTCAGTATGGCACTAGGACGATCCTTTTACAACTTAGGTGATCATGCCACCCCTCTTCTTAAAATCTTCCAATGGGCCAGATGCAGTGGCTCACACCTGCAATCCCAGCACTTCGGGAGGCCAAGGTGGATTACTTGAGGCCAGGAGTTTGAAACCAGGCTGGGCAACATAGTGAGACCCTTTCTCTACAAAAAATAAAACAAACCAAAACCTTCTGATGGCTTCCTATCTCTGGGTGCTTATCTCATTCAGAGTGTAAGTCCTTAACCAGTTCTACGGGGGCTTACTTGATCCGGTAACACACACTCCAACTCAGGCTGGCCCCCAGTCATCTTCTTTTCACTCATTCAGCTCTGGCTACACTGACCTCCTTGTTGATTTCAGAATATGTTTAGTAAACTCATGCCTCAGAGCCTTTGAATTTGTTCTCTCTCCCTTGAGTGTTCTTTACCTGTATTATTTGCATGATTCACTGCTTCACTTCCTTCAGTCTGGGGCTCAAATTGCCCCTGACAAGTGAAGTCTCCTCTAACCACTCTAAATAAAGTAGAATATCCCTGAACTCTCCCGTTTCACCCTTCCACACCACCATAATCCCCTACCCTCCCGTCTAGCAGCTTTATATTTCTCCATAGAACTTACCATCTAACATTCTATATATTAATTTGTTTATTGTCTGTCTTTCCTCTCCCCACCTTTCCAAGAATATAACCTCTAAGAGGTAAGTGATTTTGTCTGTCAGATTAACTGTCATAGATCCATACCCAGAATAGTATGTGGCACAGAACAGAAATTCAATGAATAGTTGTGAAATGAATAAATATCCCAGGTTCCATGTTAGGATACCTGGTTATTCAAATATGATGCATTTTAACAATATACATGAAATAGTTCCTAAAATGTGAGAGAGATGAAACTATTAAAAATTATGAATAAAAACAATATTTAATAATAATTATATGTGAGTTGCAAAAATAAATCTTGAAATACCTATCTTTACATCTCTGAAAAAGTGTTCAGACTAGTGTGTTCAGAAAGTTGGGAATTCGCAGGTAATCCCACATTTCTAGCTACTTTTTATAAAACACCCAATGCAGCCATCTGGTAGGAAACTAACTATTAGCTCATTGCCCAAATTCAAATGGCTTTTTTTTAACTGATCAAAGTGCTTCATAGAATGTGGAAAACATCCTGATCCTTCTGACATAAGATAGGGTATGATTGAGGCCCTTACATTTTGGTTTATTATGAATAAATTATCTTACTTTCTTATTATGACGCCTTCTTCTATAATTACTGTCTTTACGCTCATGGTTTCCAAGTAAGTATCTCCAGCTCTTAAAATAGCAAGTCTGGCTTTTTGATGCCACCTGCCCCAGATGTGTCACAGGCTCCTCGAAGTATCCATGTGTGAGCATGGACTTATAGCTAGCCAATGGGCAGAGCAGAGAGGGCAGGGTTTGGGCTGCAGATGTAACTTCCCAGCTGATTCTTGTTTGAACTTGGGCAAGTGACTCTCTCGTTGTCCTCATCCTAATTATCAGTAGATTAACTTCACGCGTTTGTGAGTTAAGCATATCATATGTAAAATGACCAATAGTGCCTAATACTCACTAGGCACCTCATTTTTTTTCTTCCATCTTCCTTTAATCCTGTTTCTCCTCTGTAGTCCCAGTCTCCAGGAATGACACCACCAGCCACCTGGCCACCCAAGTCAAAAACGTGCCTACGGTTCTTGATTCCTCACCCTCCCTTTCCCAGGTGCAGCTCCTCAGCAGTATATGTTGATTCCATTTGTTGTAGCCTCTTAAATATTCTGTTTTGTAGTGAGAAGTAATTGCAGTTACATGTGGTCATAAGGATAAGGCCATGATCTGATAGGATTAGTGTCCTCATAAGAAAAGGCACTGGAGAGCTCTCCTTTTCTCTCCACCGCGTGAGGCCATAGCAAGAAGGCAACCATCTGCAAGCCAGGGAGAGGGCCTTCACCAGAAACCAGTCATGTTGGCACTGTGATCTTGACTTTCAGCCTTCAGAACTGTGAGAAAATAAGTTTCTTTTGTTTATGCCATCAGTCTATGGTATTTGGGGAAGGCAGCCCAAGCTAATTAATACAGATTTTGGTATGTAGAATGGGGCACGTTGCAAACAATACTTTAAAATGTGGAAGAGACTTTAAAACTGGGTACCAGGTAGAGGTCAGAAGAGTTTTGAGGTGCATGCTAGAAAAAATCCAAGGCAGTCATGAAGGGACTGTTGGCAGAAATACAGGTGTTCAAGGCCATTCTGAGATCTCAGATGGAAGTGAGGAACATTAATTATTGGAGACTGGAGGAAAGGTGATTCTTGTCATAAAATGATAAAGAACTTGTCTGAGTTGTCTTCTAGTGTTTTGTGAAAGGCAGAACTTGCAAGTGATGAAACTGGATATTTAGCTATGCAGATTTCTAAGCCAAATGCTATAGGAGTATCTTGGTTCCTCTTGCTTAGTAAAATGCAAGAAGAGAGAAATGAAGAAGAAATTGCTATGCAGAAAGGAACCAGAGCTTAAAGATTTGAAAAATTTTCAGCCTGCTCATATTGCAAAATATGTGAAGGCATGTTTGGAAAAGGACACCAAGAGCGTGGCTAGACTATCACTTGATTAAAAAGGTTATGTAATTATATTAGCAAAAACACTGCCAGTTTGAACTGAAGGCAATGGAGACAGAACAAAATGAAGGAAGGCTGTCGAACTTAGATTCTATAGGACAGTTATAATAGAGTGATTTGACCGCAAACAGGTGCTATTCTCCAAGAAAAGGGAAGAGTGATTTCAAAAGTGATTCATCAGGGCTGCGTCCTTGGTTTCAAAGTGTGTGACCACAACTACTGAGCACTCTTCCTCCACATCAGCAGGGGTGTGTGCTGTCAGATCAATGTCTGGAGAAACATTTCTAAAACAAAGTGCTGTGGACTAAATGTGTCACTTCCAAATTCACATCTTGAAACCCTAAAATTCTCAGTGTGATGGTATTTGGAGACGGGGGTGGTGTCATTTGGAGATTTGGGAGGAAATTACTTTATTAGAGTGGAGCTCTTATGATAGGATTAGTGCCCTTAGAAGAACAGACATGAGAGTGCTCTGTTTCTCATTCTCTCTATCTCTCTGTCTTGCTCTCTGTTCTCTACCCTATGAGGGTACAATGAGAAGGCAGCTAGTTGCAAACCAGGAAGAGGGCCCTCACCAGACACTAGATCTGACAGAACATTGATCTTAGATTTCCCAGCCTCCAGAACTGTGAGACATAAGCGTATGTTGTTTAAGCCACCCAGTTTATGGCATTTTGTTATAGCACCCTGAATGGATAAAGACACAAAGTAAAACCCAGCCTGCCTGAGATGTCTCCAGGTAAGTACTGGAGCTGGGAGAAGAGAAGGGTCTGATGGAACATTGGTCTCCACCTGATAGCAGAGTAGGCGGGTAAGGGGAAAGGAAAGAAAACTGTAAAAACTGCAATTTCCTGCATTTGGTCTTAGCTTTCTCAAATGGAAGTTGTAAAATAAGCAATTCTCACAGTCGGTGCTAGAATTAAAGAAAGGAAAACTCCACACACCCATTAGACAAGTTAGTGGCACACCCTGCCTGGCCATATTTCTATCTCCACCCCAACATCATCCTCAGTGGTATTATAATAGGAATCTGAGTTAATTAACATGTAACAACTAGTACAGCCATCTGGGAGGGAAACCTTGTAGAATTATCAAAGTATTGAATGCACATATTCTTTGATCTATTTATTGCTCCATGTCTAGGTATCTACAGACTTGCACATGTTTGACCTTGGGCAAATGACTCTCTCGTTGTCCTCATCCTAACGATCAGTAGATTAATCTTACATGTTCATGGTAGGAATTAAGCATATTAATCATATGTTCGATGATGTTTATTGCAGTGTTATTTTAATAACTACAAAATTGGGAAATTTCTAAATGTCTGTTGTACAAATGGCTAAATTAAATATAGTACATTCACACCATGCATATATATATAATGATTTAAAAGAATAAAGAATGTACTTATAAACTAACACAAAAAGTGCTGACACAGAACATTATATAGAATATATGCATGTGCATATGTATTTATATAAGAAAAATATCTGCTAGAAATATTGGCAAACAGTTAACAACAGTGGTTATTTCTAGGGAAAGAAGTATTTCCAGGAAGATGGAAAATCAACTTTATGTTGTTATATGCTCTAGATAATACTGTATTGTTTAACTTTTTAACTCTAGTATGTATTTATGTGTCATTTATGTATATATACATATACATATCTGCAATATAGTGCCTAGCACTGTGTTCTGACATTGTAGATACTCAATATTTGTTACATATGTAGATGAATATTGAATAAAAACAAACATGCATTATTACTGTAGCTAAAGTATCATTTCCAAAAGAGGAAAAATCACAAATCTTATACAAATATAAAATGAACACATATCAAAGATTTTATTTAATGCATTTACAAATAAGGGAACTAGAGAGATATTAAAATTAGTTCAAATGGGTTTTTGACTTAAAATGATTTATATTCCCTATCAAACAAAATTCACTTACATTGCCATGAACAAGAACCATGGGCATGATTATCAGTTTTCCACAAATCACCTTTTTTATTCCAACAGAGTTACAAAATAACCTATTTGATCAAAGACAATCAAAGCTGCATCCCCAGTCGGGCATGGTGGTGCACACCTGTTGTCCAGCTACTCCATGAGCTGAGGTGGGAAGATCACTTGAGTCCAAGAGGAGTTCAAGGCTGTAGCACACTATGATTGAAGCCTGTGAATACCCACTGCACCACAGCTTGAACAACAACATAGTGAAACCCTATATCAAAAAAAGAAAAAAAAAACAAGGGCATCCCCCTATGAAATAAAATAGTGCCTAGCAGGCCCACTATAAGAATAGCCAGGAATTAATTTTGCTCATTTCCAAATCAATTTTTCTCAACACTGGTATGTTAGCAATGATATGTGTTCTTGGCGCTTTGGAATATTTACAAATCTATTTTTGAGTATTTGTCAGAGCCAGGTGTGATGGTTCAGGCTTGTAAGCCTGGTGCTTTGGGAGGGCAAGGCAGTAATATCACTTGAGATCAGGAGTTTGAGAACAGCCTGAGCAACATAGCAATACCGTCAACAACAACAACAACAAAAAATTAGTAAGTTAGCCTGGCATGGTGGTATATACCTGTAGTCCTAACTATTAGGGAGGCCTGGGAAGAAGGATCCCTTGCTCCCAGGAGTTTGAGGTTGCACTGAGCTATGACTGGACCACTGCACTCCAGCCTGAGTGACAGAGTGAGACTCTGTCTCTAAAAAAAATTAAAAAACAATAAAAATAAATATTTGTCAAGGATTCAATAGTTTTGAAAAATTTGTTCAATCTACATGTATACAGATTGATATTGTTCACCCATTCTCTTAACAAGATCACCGCATTTATCTAAATTTGCTTTGCAAGTAAGGTAATGCAAAGCTTTGCCTTATGAAATCTCAAAGTGTCCTTGCATAAGATGTTTTCATTGCACCATTAATCTCTTTCTCAAACATGCTGGAAATAACTTAGCAAAACCTAATAGAAGTAAATCATTGTGGCATTTGTTCTATAAATCAATAGTACAGAACTTACACTCTGCAGGGTATGTTGCTGAAGCCAGGTATGTTAACAAAAACACAAAATAAAAGAAGACCACTGCTGTATTACATCTTTCCTAAGCATCTTAGGTTATCCAGTCCTGGTCCACCTAAAGACACTCTAATAGATTTCCTATTCTAGGATTTTCCTAACTGTCTGGAGGCCACATTCTTCACCATTCCCATTCATCTACTCCTCCCAGTTAAATGTATAAAAATACATCAAATGCTAAATGATCAAATGCATAAATTATTGTTAAGGGGAAATTGATTTAATCTCCATAATAATTTGGAATATTAGTATAATTTGGGGGGTGAATCAATGACATTTCTGAAAATATGACAAAAATATTTTTTAGTAAATCAAACTATGAGAAAAGAGACAATTCCAACCAACAATAGGTATTACCAGAAATATGTAAACTTTAAAAGTCTTTTGTAATTTGCAGAAAAAAATAGATTTACTAGTGAAATAATTTTTAAAACATATTATTGACTATATTTTTCAAACAAAAAATGAGGCCTCATATAGTCTAGGAAAACATTTTTTTTTTTTTTTGCTATCAGAATACATGGATGTGAAAAAGTTTTCAAAATAAAAAAAATCATATATAGTTACATATTTAATAAATACTCTTCACTGAAAGAAAAAAGTACATATAATTGGACCTATCTGGAAAAATCTAAGATATGTGATCTTCTTAACTAACAATAATCTTTAAAGTGTTATACTTCATAGACTCAATTACGTCATCATTTTTTAAAATGCACCATTATTTTATGTATCATGAAGAAAAATAAAATGGCCAATAAAACTATGACCCAATGTTTTCTTATTACATCAATTGTAAGATACACTGTGATTTTAGAGAAGTTAAAATATAAATAAGTAGGATGTCTTAGAAGAGAAGTATAGTGTTTATATCTTGCAAAAGACATGAACTGCAGTTTTTATTTCTCTGATTAGTAAGGCTCTTTTCACAGAGATCTTCGGGTATTATTGCATTTTACAAGAATATCATCCCTCCTATTAAACTATTATTAATAATAAAAAAAAGAGTTTGTGAAGAAAAAAACCTAAATAAGAAAGGATTAGCAATTGCAACTGTGGCACCCAGTGACTGGCACCTACCTCAGTGACAGAGCAAACTGTCATGTCCTGTCCCAGGAGTCTAGCAATGGTAGCCTCAATTGGGGTTTTAGGAATAATTTTGACTAGAATCCTGGCTGTTGCTTGACATTCTTTGTTTCTCCCAGTTTTCTATTCTGGTTCTTCAGTTCATCCAAGAGTTTTGTGAACCTCTAAACATCCTTTCAGGAAGTTTCTTGTCTGCCCAACTCAACCAGAGTCAGTGTTTTTTGCTGCATACTTTAACTGATACCTCTGGATTTCTGCAATTTGTTGAACAGGGATAACTGATATAGTTTGAAGCAAATCAGTGATCCAGCTCTTCTAAAGACCGTTACCAATCTCTTCCCCTTCTCCAAATGATATCCTCTAAAAATATATACATAGCCATATTCAACAATAACAAAATACTTGAACGATGCAGTATAAAAATTTCACAAATACCGATTTTTAAAAGCACAATTTATAAAATCATACAATATGTTGCCTCCTTTACAAAGAAATTAAATCAATAAAATTTAATTTGCTTAGAGCTACTAGGAATTAATGAAGAACTTGGAAATGGAAGGAATTCCATAGTCATCATGCTATATACAAGGTAGATGAGTAGTAATTGAGTTTAGTTAATAATGGGGAATGCCAAATTCATTAATCATACTACCTCAGAAGGGTAAGGCACAAATTAATTATTTTGGTAGGCTGATAATTTCTTTGTATTTGTTTGCAAAGTTGCCCTAACCCATTTCATAATTTCTACCTTCCTTATCAAAGCAATAAGAGCATATCCTTTTTTTCTTCACAGTCCTCTGGGATGTTGCAGTTTAGTGAGTTTAGAGGTCAAATATTGTTCTCCTCAAGAAATGTAGCTTTCAATAATATGAATAATAATAATAGGTAACACTTGCGTAGTGCTTGACGCTGGCCTGACACTATTCTAAGTATTTTACATATATTAACCAATTGAGTCTTCATAAGAATCCTAGGAGGAAAATACTGCCTTATCCTCATTTTGAACAGGACACTGAAGCTAAATTGACTAAGGCCAGTAGGTGGCAGAGCTGGGATTTGAACTCAGCCTAGTGTCAGAATTTATGTGCTTGTTTTAACAACCTATCCCCCATCCTTTAGAAGGTGCTTGTTTCTGCTGCTATATATTTGTACCACATCATGGACCAGGCAGAATTTGAAGTATAAAAACTTAGCTTTCAATCCCAAATTTCCTTTCTAATCCTTTACATCTGAGCCTCAGATTTTTTTTTCTCGTAAAACAGGAATAATATTTGTCATGCCTACCTTATAGATTGTTGAGTAGAACAAGTGAAATAATGTATGTGAAAGTGCTTTGTAAAGTGTTATGTAAAGAAGTATTACTTAAGCTTTGAATTGACATGTCAGTTAGGATATAGCTTCAGCTGTGTATGATGAAAATGTTGCTTAAAGCAAATTAGGTCACAGCTAGACACAGTTGAAGCTATGATTAAGAACCCAAGGTTCTTGGTATATAAACCCCATACTTCCAACGACACCACAGCACTCTTTCCTCTGATACTCTTTCACTACAGTACTTGATAGTACACCATTGTTTTCCCATGCAGTTCCATTAAAAATAAGAATGTAAATATAAGTTGTCCTTCAAGATTTTCCCACAAATTGTTTCTCTGGTAGGCCTAAATCAGAAATTCCTACTTCCAACTTATAAACAAAGCTGTCAGAGAGCAATAGACAAAGATAGGTCAAGCGACAAAAGCTGTAACTTGGGTATCTAAGCAACTGGAAACGCTTGGCTGAGGAAGATTTTTTCCTCCCCGGGCAAGCTGGGACATTCCAGCTGTGTACCTTTGAGCCTCTGATGTGAAAAGCAGCTCAGATTCAGATTCCCACCCGAAAGGGGAATGTTTATCAGTATGGGAACATTCTGAGGGTAGGTACTCAGGGAAGAGTGGTAACAAATCGCTTCATCTCCTACTCTCACTACTTCAAGCAAAGTCTCTGCATCTTATACTCTTACTACTTCCAGCAAAAGAGAAGGTAAACAATCCAAAATAAAAACCATATAAATAATAATGTTGGCACTCTCTCTTATCTCTCTAGCAAATTCCTCATTAGGAGTTAGAAGGTGGAATTTTCTTTTTTGAGACAGGGTCTCACTCTGTCACCCAGGCTAGAGCGCAGTGGAGCAAACAGGGATAACAGCAGCCTTGACCTCCCAGGCCCAAGCAATCCTCCCGCCTCAGCCTCCCAAGTAGCTAGGACTAGAGGCACACATCGCCATGCCCAGTTAATTTTTACATTTTTGTGTAGAGATGGGGTCTCCCTATGTTGCCCAGGCTGGTCTTGAACTTCTGGGTTCAAGACATATTCATGCCTCGGCCTCCCAAAGTACTGGGATTATAGATGTGAGCTACCACATCCATCTAGAAAATCTTAAATCAACTCAAGAAGTACTATCTGGGTTGTACTATGGGATTAGGCCCATGCATGTGCTCAGGGTTTCCATGAGGCCCTTCAGCAGGTTAAATTCAAGTAAAATTAACAGGTAAAGCCTTAGAAACCATGACACACCAGATTTTGTGTCACCAAATACAAATACAATAAATTTAGAGAACATAAATTCCCTGAATGAAAATGAAAGATAAAAATAAAAAAGAAAGAAAAAGGAAAAATACAAAAAAAGACATTGGAAAAGTCTGAGAACACAGAGTTCAGTAAGCCAGTTGCAGTTAAATGTATTGTACTATATCAGTAGGCTGGTACACCCAGGCTATATGAACTTCAAGATCAGGCTATTAGAAGTTCAAGACCAGCTTGGGCAATATAGGAAGACCCCATCTCTACACAAAAATTTAAAAATTAGCTGGGCATGGTGGTGTGTGTGTGTAGTCCTAGCTACCTGGGAGACTGAGGCAGGAGGGTTGCTTGGGCCTGGGAGGTCCAGGCTGCTGTTACCCCTGTTTGCTCCACTGTACTCTATGCCATCTAGGTTTACGTATACCCTGTGATGTTGCACAATGGCACATTTCTAAGAATATATCCCCATTGTTAAACAACACATGACTGTATATATTTCCCTTATTATGCTGTACCTTTGCAATCCCATCATTTCTTCATTTACTTCTTCAGCAAACATTGTTATCTATAGAAGGGTGAAAGTTTGGCACCTTGGAAAGAGCTAGAACTGTAAAGATGAATGAATAAGCTGGTTCCTGCTGTCTGGGCTCAGTCTATTCACTCAACTAGTGATAATAACTCTAATGAAGAAGATTGAAAGAAATTGCTCTCTTAGCTAAAATACAGGAAGAAGCAGAGCTTAAGGAAAGTGAGGTAAGTAGTACCTCACATTCTATTTTGGCCGTCTTTGGATTGGTCCCACTTTTCCTGGGTTGGGATATACTGTTTCTTCTGTCATGCACTATTGTCCTCTGTTGTTTCCTCCTGCCACTCCTCTCCCTCTCTTTTCCTCCTGCAGCAAAGGGAAAAAGCCAAATGGGTCATGAGGGGACTGGGGAGAGGGGAAAGAGGAAGTTGTTCAGGCACCTTGTGTGCTAGGTCTCCCTTTCTTGGGCTATGGGGAAAACCAAAGGCTGGATAGGCTGGATTCTGATCATCTTAGAGCTAAAAGGGACCACAGAGGCCATCCTTCTTACTATCCATTTATAGCTGAGGACACTGAGGTTTAATGACTTACCAAGGCCATGCAATTAGTGGCATTGGCAGCATTAGAACTCAGGTTTCCTGACTTCCAGGACAGTTAGAATGGAACACTTTGAATCCTTTTTGCAGGGTAGGGTGGCAGCCAGAGATGCAAATCCTACTACTGGCTTCACTAGCTTCTTCAGCCATTATTTTGATTATCTTCTTCCTTATCAAGCAGTCCTTCATTTCTAATCCTCCAAACAACTGGACAATTTATTAATGTAGTCACCCCATAGTCCTCTGTTCATTAGGGACTTATTTTCGTATCTTCTCTGTCATTTCTGCTATCCTCCCCATAAGGAACACATTATGGTTTCTCAACATCCTTTTGAAAAGGTGTCAACTCAAACTAACTGCACAGCTTCAAAGATCTGTTTGGTGAGGTAAATTGATGTCTTTGTGTTCTGCTTTTCAATGCCTACTACTTGGGCTTTTGGTTTTGCTCATTTGTTAGTAAATTTTCAACACCTTACTTACTTTTACCGTGTCAGTAATGACTTTGAGGAATTTATATAGTTGATCCATTTCTATAAGGGTGCTCTCCTGAACCTTGTCCTGTGTGAAGGCCTTTTTCTCTCCTCCCCTCCTCTTTTCTCCTTTCCTTCCTTCCTTTCTTTCATTTGTCACCTTGTCAGTAATGATCTATTTCTATAAGGGTGCGCTCCTGAACACTGTCCTGTCTGTGTGAAGGCCTGCCTTTTTTCTTTTCTCTTTTCCTCCCTCCTGCCCTCTCTCTTGTCTTTCTTTCTCTCTTAGCTTGTCAGTAATGACCAGGTGCGGATACATATCAAGAAAACTAATCACCTTCTAACAGGATTAGGACTAGAATTAATGCAGATCTTGTGCCCTTCCTGTTCAGGCTTTGGCAGCCCAAGGTCCACCACTGCTCAGAGACTACCTGGATAGCAAGTGCATCCCACAGCATCCCACACTGTCCTGGGATCCTAGGGGATGACCTTGTGAGATTCAGTACCGAGTTTCTGGGAGACGGCGCTGCGGTTGTGATTGGAACTGTTGGCCGACCCATCCCTGGACGCCCAGTGAGGCAAACGCATCTCCTGTTTTCAAGGTGATGACACCGGGCTGGAATGTCGCGGGGCCAACCAGTCCGTCCTGCCAGACAAGTTTCTGGTCCTGTGAGCTGCGACCCGCCGCGTGCGTCAAGCTGATCTGGCCGGGGAGGCGTGTGAAGGAGCAGTGCTGAGCGCTGTCAACATTTAGCGGGCGTCTTCGAGCAGCTCCTCCAGCCCTCGCAGCTGCCCTGGGACGTGCGGGCAAGAGTTCCCCGCTTACTACCAGCCCGCGCCGGCCCCGCCTCCGCCTCCCAGCTCCTCCCGCCTCCTCCCGCCCCGCCGCTCCCACCTTTTCTCAGGCCCCCACCTGCCAGCACGCAGAGGCGGGGGCGGGGCCGCGGGCCGGGCCCGTGACGTCACCCGCGGGAGGAGGGGCTGCGGGAGCCGCAGTGCAGCGCAGAGGGGCGGGGCCTGCGGCGCAAGAGCCGGTGCGCGGGGCCGGGGCCGGGAGAGGTGTGCGGGGCTGGGACCCGCCGACTCCGAGTCCGGCTCTGGGAGGTGGGGCGGGAGGGGCCGGCCCGGGGGCTGGAGCCCCGCGCGGCGCTAAAGCGGGTCGAGCGTCCTCTTTTCCTCCCCGCCTCTTCCCCTCCCACCTGGGCCTCTGCGTGGAGACGCGCACCTGGCAACCGGAGGCCGCGTCCCCGCCTTCTCCGCTCGCGCCGGGCGCCGGGAGCCTGCCCGGGACCTCGAGACGGCCCCCGGGGCCCGCCCCTCCGCCCCTCCGCCCCTCCGCCCCTCCGCCCCTCCGCTGGAGCCGCGCTCGCTTCAGGCGGCCTCGAGCGCTCTCTCGTTGATGCCGTTTTGGAGGTGACCGGCGCGGCGGCCGCTCTATGCTGGGGCGGCGTTAGTGGCCGCGGCTCCGTGGGACTCCAGGGCGCGGCTGCGAGGTGGCGGGGCGCCCCGCCTGCAGGACCCTGCGCGCAGCTCAGGTTTCGGGGTGCTTGAGGAGGCCGCCACGGCGGCGCGGGAGCGGAAGATGTTGGAGCTGAGGCACCGGGGAGGCTGCCCCGGCCCGGGGGAAGCGGTGGCCGCGCCACCCCGAGAGGGAGAGGCGGCCGGTGGCGACCACGAAACCGAGAGCACCAGCGACAAAGTAAGTGGAGCCTCGAGAGGCGGACGCCGCGCCCTGACTGGGTCCTTGTTGGAAGCGGGACACCTGAGAGCAAGGGTGGGGCCCGTCGAGCGTCGGGCGAGGCTGCAGGCTGCCCGCGCACCTTCCTCACTGCCTGGCACGGCTTCCTGCTTCCCCAGAGGGGGTCTGGATCCCCGATCCCAGTGGCAGTGCGGTTCCCAGGATGACTGCGGCCGCTGCCCGGGATCCATGGGTCACTCAGCGAGGCTGCAGTTTAGCTTCATCCCTTTCCGGTCCCCTCTTGAGGATCTGGGGCCGACGCTGCAATCAGGATGCAAACCTGCCCTCCTAGGGGCTGCAAGTTTGTAGCTGCCACCTCACTCCTCTTCTCGGTAGAGGGAACAAAGTTAGTAAGGACTGGAGACGTGCACCTTGGGCTCTAGCATTTCATTGGATCCTGACACAAGAGGCTGGGCTTCTCGCGCTACCCCATCTGTACATTTATTTCCTCCGTCCTTTTTCAGTATGATAGATTTTGGAGGTTTGAAAGTATGCACATGACGTAACAGTAATCTTCCAGCTTCTTTTGAGTACATCTCAGACAGTGCAATTCTTCTGTCTACCAGTAGATTTCAGTTAACCCGACACGTTAATTCATGAAGACTTTTCACTCCCTTTTCTGTAGATTACTCTTCTTTCACATTTAAGAATAAGTAGATGTAATATTACTATTTATTTAAAGCTAGAAAAGAAATTCGGGTGTATTTGGTAATACAGTGGTACAAGGAAGAACTTGTGAAGAAATGCAGTTTTATGACCTTATGGACTGGGTGGTTTGGGAAATTGGGCCAGAGAATAGATTGTTTTATAAAACCGTTTGTTTAGAAAATTCCATTTTATTTGGGAAACCTGAAACACGTAAACTTTTTCTAGAAGCATACCTTGGAAGCAAGCATTGCACTTTGAATTACAGAAGTGAGGTGGATTGCCCAAGGTCAAGTTCGTGCCTCTTGAAACTAGAACTTAAGTTTCCTGATTCCTTTTCTGCTGGTTTATGTGATTGCTGAGACTGTCTGGCAGTTCTTACTTGGGGAGGATTCCACGTGAAAGTTGATGTTAATGAATTTGATGTAACCCAAATTACAAAGCCCTGATAGGAACATATCACATGATATCACGAAATAAACATGATTCTTAGGACTAAAACTTTAAAATCAGTGGGGTAATGCTTTTTTTCCCCTTGCCCTTGATAGTAATAAGTAGAATAAAATGAATCTGTAATAGAACATATGTGTCACGGAATTACCCAAAATATAACAATTTCCAGCTACTGAAGGTTGAAGTTACAAAACTAGAAACAGTGGGCTGAGAATAGTCTTTGTGAAAACTGCCTTGGAAACTAGACCCAAAATAGAATTAATTAGGTTGGGATTTGTTTTGTTTTGATTTTAGCACTGGTATAGTTTAGCAACAAGGAAATGCCAGCTTCTCCATGTTGACTTCCTTAACTTGATAAAGCTAACAAGCTTTTAGTAAGAGAAAAAATGTTCAGGAAGCCATGCATAAAGTATCTTTGGAATTAAGTTTTTTGTTTTTTGGTTTTTTTTTGTTAACACCATAATGTAATTAAAATGGAAACTACTCTGTGGTGTGATTTTACTCATTAGAACTGTTGTCTCTAGTTATCTGTGACTGAGTCACCTCACTGCATATTTATTTATTTATCAATGCAGTACTGTTGGTTTTCCTTCATACATATCCAGCTGGATTTTGTTTTCTGAAAGTAGACATTGTTATATGTAACCTGTTTTGTCACGATTTCTTAGACAAGGATGAACATATTCAAACTATATCTAAAATACTACTCTACTTTTAGACTTTATCACATGGAACTTTTGACTTAGCAAGCTTATAGATGTTGAACTCTATCCCTGTCTGTCCTTTCTTATCAGGGTGTGTCTTTGAATACACCTATATTTCCAGGTCAAGGGCTACAGTTTGCACATTGGAGGCTGGTTAATATTTGGTCAGTTCAAACTCTAAGGGGCTTCTTGTTCTGTTGCAGTAAAGGCAAAACTCTTGGAGAATTAGTGAAAGAAGTGAAGGAGGTATATTATATTCTGCTATTATAATACACTCCCATGCATTGCCATTTTGTAGTCTTTTAATAATAGGGTTATTAACATATCTGGATTAGTGACTTATGCTAAGAGAAGGCTCAGTGATCCAGAGAATTAACATGTGAAAAAAGTACTTTTTAACTGTAGGAGAATGTTCCCAAGTGTTAAATGTTGGAGTGGTACTTGAAAAATGACAAGGGACCCCCTCAAGGAGTCCTGGAGGAGACATATATTAGTTAGATTTATTAGAAGTCTGTACAAGGCTCATTGTTAGCACAGAGGGCATGCTTGGCCTCTACCTGGAGACTACAGGAAAAGCTCTAACCCGTGGGCTAGGGTTGAGCTGGGAAAGAAAAGATTCCTGGGACTCACCAGTTTTGCAAAGGTTTGGGTAGGGTGTTATAGGCAAAGGACGTGTGGGGTTTTTTCTTGAGTCAGCATTCTGGGCACAGGGTTGGAGATACAGAGGAAGATATAATGAAGGTCCTAAGAGCAAAAGGAGGAGGCATTGCTTAGAGCAGTGGTCCCCAACCCTTTTGGCACTGGAGATCAGTTTTGTGGAAGACAGTTTTTCCACGGATGGGTCAGGGGAATGGTTTCAGGATGATTTAAGTACATTACATTTGTTGCACACTTTATTTCTACTATTATTACATTGTAATGTATAATGAAATAATTATACAGCTCCCCGTAATGTAGAGTCAGTGGGAGACCTGAGCTTATTATCCTGCAACTAGAGAGTCTTATCTGGGGGTGATGGGAGAAAGTGACAGATCATCAGGCATTAGTTTCTCATAAGGAGTATGCAGCCTAGATCCCTTGAATGTGCAGTTCACAACAGGGTTCATGCTCCTATGAGGATCTCATGCTGCTGTTGATCTGACAGGAGGTGGAGTTCAGGCAGTAATGCAAGTAATGGGGAGCCGCTGTAAGTACAGAGGAAGCTTCACTGACTGGCCACTCTCCTCCTGCTCTGTGGCCGGGTTCCCAACACGCCCAGTTCCTAACAGGCCGGTACTGGTCTGTGGCGTGGGAGTTGGGAACCCCTGGCTTAGAGGATATCATCAGTGGTACTTGGGAATAAGGGCTGAAAAAGAAAACGGAGTTTAGTGAAAGATCTAAGTAGAAGCAGGTTTAGGTTGAGGAACTTGAGAGGTAAAATATTGGTAGTTATTTTTATAAAGTGGCTGTGAAAGGAATACAAGATGGCAGCTAGAGAGGACAGAAGGATTAACAAAGATTTTTCTTTTTAGGGGAGGGGAAATATATATCTCTGTTAAAAGCCAAGCAAGTGAAGATGTTGAAGACAATGGGTTGGCCCTAGGAAAAAGAAAGCAAACATGAGGTAGATAATATGGATTATTGGGATATCCAAGAAAAAAAAGAGGGATGCATTCCCTTCCTTAAGAAAGAAGGAATGGAAGGAGGATACAGGAACATTTTGAAAAGCAGAAAGGAGAAGATCAAGTGTTCAGTGCCTTCGGTTTTTTTAGTAAAGTAGGAACTCAGAACCAGTGAGCTTCAACAGATCTTAGAAACAACTTTGTTTGACCCAATTCATATATATTTATATTTGTATATATTTATATGTAATTTGGTACACAATAAATCTGTGTTCAGTTGAATCTTCCTGTATAGTTCTATAATAGTTGCCTTTTGGTCATTTCGTATTACACTCCCCAAAAATGACAGTTCAAATGTGATCCAGTCATAATTGGTGTTATGTGACTGTATGTGTTAGGAATAGCCCCATTTAATAGCTGAGAAGAAGAAAAGCAGTGGGAGTGATTTAGGCCTGGGGAGTGCCAGAGGTCTAGGACGTAGAGAATTAGAGAATCAGTGAAGCCAGGACTGAAGTGGATGGCCACAGATTCGGGTCAGCAGGGAAGTGGGCTGGTGAGGATCTGATGGGTTGACTGGGAATGAGCATTGGAAGGGAAAGAGCTGAGACCTGACTTACGTAGAGACCAAGGGAAAACTTTCCCTCTGCCCTCTGAAGACTTGCTGGAAAAAAACTTAACAACAGATTAACAGGAGATTAATGGCAGATTAATAGGAGAAATGGAATACAAATTTATTAACATATGGGATGGGAAGCAGGAGACAGAGTGATTACCTGAACCCCAGAAGGGGATACAGAAGCTTATATACCATCTTGAGGCAAAGGTGGTCCTGTCATGTAGGTGAAACCTCATAGGGAGCAGCCCTCAGAGAGAATAGATGGTGAATGTTTCTTTCAGAGCTTTAAAGGTGTCAGACCCTCAGTTAATCTTTCTTAGATCCAGATAAGAGAGGACCTCAGAGAAAGCCTGGTTGTATCAATGCACATTTTCTCTACAGATGCAAATCTCTCTCACAAAAGACAGCTTTGCAGGGCTGTTTGTTTGCAGGCCCTCTGAATAGCCATCTCAAAATGAGTCAAAGAAGTATAATTTGGGGTGAAATATTCTGATTTCCTTTACTTGCTAGACCCTGAAGTGGGAGAAAAGAGGGTGCATATTGAAGCTGCGGCCTGTCAAGGGGAGCACATGTGGAATAGTGTGCTTTGAGGTAAGGTCTGTATGTGCTTGGGCATGGGGCTGCTACTTAGAGATTTTGGTTTGTGAAGTTGAGGTGAAAACAATCCAAAGATCAGTTAACTTCCATCCTCCCTTTGAGATGTGTGCAGCTTCTTTTATAAATACATTATTATTTTCAAATAAACTTTTAATTTTGGAATAACTTTGATTTATGTAACCACCCCACAGGTTTTTCTTGCTGCCCAGATAGAACTGATTTATTAACACAGGAGAATTGCGATAAAGAGTTTAATGCACACAGATCCAGCTAAACAGGAGGCTGTAGTTTTATTATTACTCAAATCAGCCTCCCCCAAAATTTGAAGGCTAGGCTTTTTTAAAGATAGTTTGGTGGACAGAGGATTGGGGAATGGGTGCTGCTGATTGGTTGGGGAGGCAATCATAGGGGTATGGAAAGTGGTCCTTGTACGCCAAGTCTACTTCTGGGTGGGGGCCACAGGAGTTGTTGGTCTGGGGGGAGTTATCCAGTCATCAGAAATGTAAGAATCTGAAAGGGGTCTATCTTTTAAAAGGCCCATCTTCGCCTCTTTATTAGTGATACTATGTATACGAGTAACTGGAGAAGTTATAAATCTTGTGATCTCCAGAGTAGTGGCTGGTAGTTGTTTACATGTAACTCAGCAAAATTCAGTTCCCTCTCATAATCCTAAACTTGTGACCTTTTGTTAGTTTTATAAAGGCAGTTTAGTTGAGGGAAGGACTATTATCATTTAACTTATAAACTAAATTTCTTCCAAAGTTAGCTTGGTTCTCACTTGGGAATGACCATAGGCAGCTTGAAGGTTAAAGGAAAAATAGAGTTGGTTAGGTCAGATTTTTTTTCACTGTAATGATTTTCTCACCTTTATAATTTTTGTAAACGTGGTTGGTTTCATTTATAGAAGCATTACAAAGATTTCTGTGTACTTTCACTGACTTTCCCCTAAGGTTTATATCTTACATAACCATGGTATATTTGTCAAAACTTAAAAAATTAACATAGCTGTAATATCATCTAGACTGCAGATTTTATTTGGAAATTCACTGGTTATCCCAATGTCCATTTACTGCCCTGGGATACAGTCTGGGCTTCAACACTTCATTTTGTCTACTTTATTTTATTTTATTTTTTTTGAGATGGAGTCTCACTCTGTCACCAGGCTGGAGTGCAGTGGTGGGATCTCGGCTCACTGCAACCTCTGCCTCCCGGATTCAAGCAATTCTCCTGCCTCAGCCTCCCAAGTAGCTGGGATTACAGGCACACGCCACCATGTGCAGCTAATTTTTGTATTTTTAGTAGAGATGGAGTTTCACCATTTTGGTCAGGCTGGTCTCGAACTACTGACCTTGTGATCCACCTGCCTCGGCCTCCCAAAATGCTGGGATTACAGATGTGAGCTACCATGCCTGGCCTTTGTTTTGTTTTTATAAATAAAAAGCCTTATTTTGTTCTTGTAAATTACTTCTTCATTTTGATAGACTTCACTGTAGGTTGTGCTGGTGTCACCTGTTAGTGTAATGAACATTTTTTATAGTTTTTCATCTATATCTAGGCCATTAAAAATATTAATATTCAGATATAGATTTCTGGCCTACCATTTGGGCTGATACCCCTAATTATTGATCAATTATCAGTCAGTATTACCACCTAAATAATTTTCCATGATTCAGCTTTTATCATGCACAGCATATTCATTTCATTTAATAACATTTTTCAAAAATGCTGGCTTCCCAAGTATCAGCAACCAAACCAAGTGATAAGACAGAGCTGGGTTTTTAGCTCACTGCAGTGAAGGAGAACACTTCCACAGAGCCTTGGTAGTATTTCAGAGGGGGAAAGGCAAGGTGTAACTTATTTGAGAGTTGGAAGTTTGGTTTAAGGAGGTCTTTAATGTGGGGAATTGATTAGGATCGGGTAAGGGTCACAATATAACAGTTTGGGTTTGATGGATAAGCCAGATAAGGATATTGAGGCAAAAGTTTTCAAAGAGTCTGAGGACTAAACTGCTCATTGATGCTTCCTTTCAAAGAGTTGATGTGTCTTTCAGAAATTTCTGTAAATAACCTGAACTCCTAGCAAGAGTTTCTAGGAATACTAAAGTTATGCTAATGAAAGAGTGAATCATAAAGGCCTGGTAATTGTTAGCTATGTACGGGTGAGGAATGGTAGTTAACTTGGGATTTCTAAAGAATATCTGAGTGTTGCCATGTGAATTTTTACTTACCGTTTATGATCTTTAAACAATTCATTTTCTTATTATTTTGAGAGATATTACCATAGAGTGTCATCAACTACATCAAGCCTTGGATATGTACCACAGCGGGTTTTTTGATTCTGTCATCCTAAGGAAGAAGCTGAGGCACAACATAGAATTTAAAGATGGCACTTGAGCCAAATTTACAGACTTTACTTGAGCCAGTGTGAGGACAGCTGCCTGGGACATACTTCCAAGTTGCCTGGGGGAGTTCCTTGGTTGGCCTTTGTTATAGGCAAGTTTTTAAAGGCAAAAAGGAACAAGGAATGGGCTGATACAAAGCTGTTTGACAGGAATTCTCATTGCCTTACAGAGATAATATTGATGAGTGATTGGCTATTCATTTTTAAAATGTAAGGTATGAGTTACAGCGTCTAGTGTATGGCATTTTATGGCTACTTGGTATCAGCCCAGAGCCAACATAGCAAGTGGCTTGAAGAAGTAATTGTTTAGCTCAACAAACTGAGAGCTATGACTGCTGTCACATTTTAAATGCCTCTCTGGGCCTGATAATTTAATGAGACTCGTATTCTTCAAAATAAAAGTTTCTTTTCTTTTTTAATGCAAGCAATATTTTGTTTGTCAAAATACACTGGGGGAAAAGTGAGACAACGTAATGTCCTCTATGAAATTATGAAGAAAAATTAAGATATATACAGATGTTATATGAGTATTCTTTATGTGTTTATGAATTTCATTTTTATAAAATAGGCTCTCACATTTCTTCCCAGATAACACAGATAAATGTTAGGGTTTGGTGTGTTTGCTTTCCTTTAACTATTCTATGTTTGGGGATGTCTTTTCCAAAAATACAGATTTTAATTCAGTATAAAGAATATAGGTAATTTAGGAAATTATAAACATATTTCTTGAGGTTTGGCTTGGCTCTGTGCATTCAGTAAATGCTTGTTGAATACCTATTATAAGCAAGACATTGCTTGAATGTTATTTTTTGTGGCTTTTTTATACTCTTTGAGAAAAGAGGTGGTGTCGGAATTTGTTGCTCAACAACTAACTGTAGAATATACTAAATCTCTTGATTTATAAACTTTCACTGCACGGAATAATGATATAAACTAATTTACTACTGCAAAATAATTTATAATTTGCAAAATACTTGCCTATACTTAATATCAATTTGAGTTTGTTAACAATTATATAGACAAGGGAGATAACTTTAGTTTACGTGTGAAAAATTGGAATTTGACAACCTAAATGCCCTGCTCCGGATCACGGTATTCAGAGCTAGAATTTACCTGAAATTTTCTAATTAAAAAATGTAAAGGAGAAATCAGGTGTGTGGTCCTAAATGTATAAAATCAATTAAAACATTAAAAAATTTTTACTTTGCGAATACCTTGTTTGATTTTGGACTAATTTAATCGTTTTGAATCTATGAAATGTTTGCATTGGATTAGAAATTTTTAGCTGAAGGCCTGTCATTGGGTGATTTCTGGCACCTAGATTTAAAACAGCATTTCAAGTATTTCCTTGCTTGCTGATGATCAATTACAAGAAATCATTAGCTTTTATTTCATTTTATAGCTGTTCACACTTTATTTGGTTGAGAAATGTTTCAGAACTTATTAAATGAGAATGACATCACATTTTGCAACGACTCTAGAAATGGAGAGGAACTAATTTCATTAATGACCAATTGTGGTATGTATGTATGTATGTATGTATGTATGTATTTAGATAGAGTTTCTGTCACCCAGGCTGGGGTGCAGTGGCATGATCTCGGCTTATTACAAGCTCCAACCCCCGGGTTCAAGCAATTCTCCCATCTCAGCCTCCCGAGTAGCTGAGATTACAGACACTGGCCACAATGCCTGGCTACTTTTTGTATTTTTAGTAGAGACAGAGTTTTACCATGTTGGCCTGGCTGGTCTTGAACCCTTGCCCTCAAGTGATCCCCCCATGTTGGCCTCCCAAAGTGCTGGGATTACAGGCATGAGCCAGCGTGCCTGGCCAACCAATTGGTTTTTGATCATCCCTGAGATACCCCAAGTTTATTATCTCTCTAAGTATTTACTTACTTTCTTATCATCAGAAAGAGGTGAAAGGTATTTTTCAGGTTATGTCATTGAATGTTTGTTTGCTTAAGATTTTTTCAGAACTATCAAGATTTAAAACTTTTAAAATATGAAATTGAAAGGCACAAGGTGGGAGAAAAGAGTCTAGTTGAGAGTGAGGAGCTGATACTTACAGAAATTTATAGCTGCTTTTTGCAAACTTCATGGCTAAGAAAGCAGTGTTACTTTTCTGCTTCCTGGCTATGGTTGCAATTCCCTTTATTTGCCAGAACCCATGTCCAGCTATTTAAAAGCTTTCTGCAAGGCTGATGCAGCCAATCTGACTTCATCACCTGGCTGGCCCAGAGGGGATCTGACACCTTGACAGTTAAGGTTTGGCTCTCTGCTACCTTCCAGTCGCAAGCAGGTCATTTCACAAACAATGTGGGGCTGTATGTGGGTCAGTGAATATTTGTTAAGCCCATCTGGAACGTTACATTTATCTCAATATCTAAAAATCCCGATTTGGGAAACCAAGTTAGACTTGTCTTTCAAGATTGTGCTTTTTATTTTTTCACCCACTTACTATGTTTGTACTGGAACTGTCTCAGAGTTGAGGCTTTGAAGAATTCTGTGGCACACTATTTATGTAGAGTTCAATGTAGATAGTGCCCTGAAATTCTGCATGTAGTAGTCCTATTGATAATAATGCATGCTGCTTTTAATAAATATGAGGTTGATAAAAAAAAAAAAGGTATATGAAATATAAGGATAAAAGAAGATAAGGATACCAGCTAGTGACCTAGGTGACTTATCCTCTCAGAGGTATTCCTTCCTTGTCTTGGTAGGTTTACATCATATGTTTGCATCCTCTGTCAACCTTAAATAATGAGTTTCGAATATATGATTATTTGAGCCCAAAGCTTGAGGATGGCCACTTTGGAGCTTATGGTCAAGTTGCCCTGAGTATACACTCTGATGAGCAGCAGTTACAAGGTTTTTTTTTTTTTTTTTTTTTTTCTTTTTTCCTTCTTATATGGAGCTTGCTTTGTCACCCAGGCTAGGTGGAGTGCAGTGGCACAATCTTGGCTAACTGCAACCTCTGTCTCCCAGATTCAAGTGATTTTCCTGCCTCAGCCTCCTAAATAGCTGGTATTACAGGTGCACTCTGCTACGCCTGGCTGATTTTTTGTATTTTTAGTAGAGATGAGGGTTTTACCATGTTGGCCAGGCTGGTCTCGAACTCCTGTCGGCCTCCCAAAGTGCTGAGATTACAGACCTGAGCTATCAAGCTGGCCTACAAATGAGTTTTTAAGGAAAAAAGAAAAGGCAGTTCCTAAGTTGTTTAAGAAGAATTTACATTAAAATAAACTATTGATTGGCTATACATAATTCTTTGTATCACAAATTCTAGGAAGATAAGGAGTGAGGCAGTCAGTCTGGAACAAAATGCCGTTAAGTAATTGTTCCCAGGCTTGCAAGGTGTGACTAAAGTCCCATACTCTGGGGCCTGATAAATTTTACATACCTCACATAGCTCAGTCAGCTCTGAGCTATTTTTCTTTTCTTGCCTCAATCAATATATTTTGATGAAGTTATAATTATCATTTTTTTTTTGGTGGATAATGCTTTTGTTATACCAAGAATCTTTGCCCAACCAAGGTCCCAGAGAGTTTATGGAAGATTTATAGCTTTATGTAAATGTCTATGATCTGTTTTGATTTAATTTTTATATGTGGTGTGAGGTATGGATCAAGGTCCTTTTTTAAAATTGTTCCAGTACTGTCTGTTGAATTACCTTTGCAACTTTGTTGTTAATCTGTTGACCATATGTATGTGGGTTTATTTCTGGACTCTTCTTTTCCAGTGATCATTTTGTCTTTTATGCCAATACCACATTGTCTTGATTACAGTAGCTTTATAAGAACTCTTGAAAACAGGTTATGTAAGTCCTTCAACTTTATTCTTTTTTCAAACTTGTTTTTGCTCGTCCTTTGTGTTTTCATAGAAATTTTGGAAAAAAATCTCCAAAAAAGCCTCTGGGATGTTGACAGAAGAAGGTAATGCTCAGCAAGGCTTGTACAGTGAATGAAAATGGAAATGGAGGGAGGCCAGGCATGGTGGCTCATGCCTGTAATCCCAGCACTTTGGGAAGCCAAGGCAGGCAGATTGCTTGAGCCCAGGAGTTCAAGACCAGCCTGGGAAACATGGTGATACACCATTTCTATGAAAAACGCCAAAACAATTAGCCAGGTGTGGTGGTGCATGCCTGTAGTCCCAGCTACTCAAAAGGCTAGAATGGGAGGATGGCTTGAGCCCAGGAGTCTGAAGGTTGCCACAAGCCAAGATCACACCACTGCACTTCAGCCTGGGTGACAGAGTAAGACCCTCTCTCAAAAGAAGAAAAAGAAAAAGAAATGGAGGGAAAGACAAATGACAGATTTGGTGCCAACTGAATGTGTTGGTTAAAGGAAGCAGATGTCAAGCATTAAGTTGATGCCCAAGTTTCTGACCTGAGTAATTGGTTAACTAGATTGGTGGTGGTATCTTCTCCAAAGTAGAAATTACAGGAGGAGGCAGCATTTTGATGTGGGAGAGAGAGAAGTCCATTTGCTTATGTTGAATTACAGATGATGCCAGTGGAAAACCACCTAGAGATGTCATGTTGGAAGCTAGAGACATAAATTTACCAAGAGTCATCTGTGGTCCATGAGATCACGTGGTGGCGGGAGAACACAGGCCCGAGATAGAAAGTTGAGGATCATAATCTTTAAGTTATGAGCTTGAGGAAAAGGAGCTATGAATTTTTAGGTTCTTATAAACATTTTAAATACCTTCAGCCAGTGGCTCACCCTTGTAATCCCAGCACTTTGGGAGGTCGAGGAGGGCGGATCACCTGAGGTCAGGAGCTCGAGACTAGCCTGGCCAACATGATGAAATTCCATCTCTACTAAAAACACAAAAATTAGCCAGATGTGGTGGGGAACACCTGTAATCCCAGCTACATGGGAGGCTGAGGCAGGAGAATTTCTGGAACCTGGGAGGCAGAGGCTACAGTGAGCTCAGATCACTGCAGTGAGCTCAGATTGCACCACTGCCCTCCAGCCTGGGTGATAGAGTGAGACTCCATCTCAAAGAAAGAAATAAATGAATAAATACCTTCATTCAGTGTGCACAATGCTGCATGGCTCTATTTGATCATTAAAAGTATCACAGTACTTCTTTCCTTCCCCTGATCTCCATTCAAACTCTTGTTTTCCTTTTCAAGTCTAGCATCTTTGTAACAGAGTATATACCTTAAATACAGTAAAATAAGGGCCCCTGCTACTTATTCTCATAGATGAGTAACATTGCTCCAAAATGCCACTATTTAGAAATTACCTTGCATTCTTTAATTACTAGAATGAAATAGGAGATTCCTAGTTCAACTTAAGTTTTTATTTTGTTTTTCTCTAAAGGGTATAAAATAGCAATCAGGAGCTTAAATGATGTAAATAAAAGCAGGACAGCCTTGTTGAGGGTGGGGAGAGGAGGGTTGCAGCACATCACCATTATTGCCAAGTGGACTTGGAAGTGGCTTGCAGAGAACTTTAGTATTTTTCGGAGCACAATTTGAATGCTAGTCTGATGCTTTTGGTATTTTATAAGTAAGGAAACCAATGCCTGAGCTTCCTTGAGATGAAGTGATTTGCCCTTTGTCTCACTGCTAGTTAGGGTTGAGATGGAATTAGGGCTGGTAATTCCTGATTCCTAGTCGCATGCTTTTTTTGGAGGATGGTGATATTGCCCTAGAGACCCACTTCATTAGTCATCATCCCTACTACCCCTCACACCACCCCTGTTAATACTCTGGGTTATCATAGGTGAAAAGAAAATGGCAGGGAAAAGAAAAAAAAAATCTGATGTGTTCCCTTGTTCCGGATGTCAAAGCTCTGTGGCTTATCAGACTGACAGCAGGTACCCTGCCGTTTTCTGAGGGGATTTTCTGTCTGGTTGTTTATTAGTTACCATCTCTTGCTATTTAAGCAGCTTCAGGCGCAACTGATTCTCTGTCACAGTGGGAATTTGACATTTCTATTTCATTTGTCATTTCCGGTACATTGACACATTTAATTTTGTAATTGTATACTTAAAAAGTTAAACTAAACTAAACTAAAACTAAAGTTTATTAGTGCTTTATGAAAACTGAAAATACTCCCAAAGGCTAAAGTTATATTTGGTGAGCCTCCTAATGAGGAATTAGAAGACCTGATTGAATCATATTATTAGGTTACTGCTATTTGAATTTACTAAGTCCTTGGCACTATACTAAATGCTTCATTTTAGGGATGAGGAAACAGTTCAAAGTGGTGGTGACATTTGTCGACGTTTTGGAGCTAATAAGGGCTGAGTTTGGATTAAGAATCCTCAACATTCTGAATTGTTGGGTGCTTTTATTCCTAGGATTATTTCAGGCTCCATATCCTGCTCAATATCTATTTGTATTTGCCTTGAGGGAATATTCTCTTTTCTCTAGCCCACTTCAGCACCCTCACTCCAGTTTCCTCCTCTGTAAGCCACTCTCCCAAGGTGTCTGTGTGTTTACTGCTCATAACTGAAGGTTGCCAAGGTAGGATGGAGAGGATAGGGCTTGAGAGAGGAGAGGTTGTAGAAGAGGAAAGAACATAGCAGTGGAGATTTATAGCTTAAAACTGAGCATTACATGATATTTCTGTTTTGAAAATTGTATTAACCACCCTATCCCTGGAAATTCTGCAGTGACCACCTTTGTCTAAAGGCCTAGAGCTCCCTGTCATCTCCAGCATACACACACAGCTCCTGTACATGCACTCAGAAGTCAGTTTGTGTTTTAAATAACTTCTTAAAAATCTCATCACCAAATGCTGTTGATCATAGTTTACCTATCAGTAAAATAGAAATGAGGTCTATATGACCTCCTTCAGTTGGGATTCTCTCTTGAGGATCTAATAAAAATGATGGAAGTTGAAATGTTTAAAAATATATGTGAAATGCTACACTCAGGTAAGATACTACTCTTATTGTTGATGTTTTAATTGTAATCAAATTTATAAAGGGACTCTTAACAGCTGATCAGAATCTACATGGAACTAACACCATGATCTCCTGGTTAAGTGGCAAAACAATACTTACCTGATTTTAGGGGTAAGTATCTGATTTAGAAAACATGGAAGCTTCTTTTGTGTCTTTTGTTTAGAATTATCTTTTGTATTATTAACAGTAGATTTTAGCAAAGGCAATCAAACTTTCCTAACAAAGAAGTATAGTAGTGCTAAGATGTTCAAGATAAGTTAATAGTTGTTCCTTTGTTTCAGATTATGTAACTGAGATTTGACACACTGAGCAATAAATGAATGTACTGGCAAGTATGTGCTTTTTTAAACATGATTTTGCAAAGTAATTTGTTTTTTTTAATTTTAGGAAACAGATATTGATGACCGATACGGAGATTTGGATTCCAGAATAGATTCTGATATTCCAGAAATTCCACCATCCTCAGATAGAACCCCTGAGATTCTCAAAAAAGCTCTATCTGGTTTATCTTCAAGGTATGATTGGATGAAGTGTATATCTTAGTGTATAAGATAGGCTTTGAGGTTATCCCTGTCCATGTAATCAGTTTGACTTTTTGTAAATTTTCCAGCTATGGTATTAGGTGGTCAAAAAGGCCACCTAATATCTGAGGTATAGTTCTATCTAATTAATGTATATCCACCCTTAAAACCTTGTGAAGTAGGAGAAAACCAAGACAGAGAGGTAATTATTGAAGGTTACAGAGCTAGTGAGATAAAGACCTGAGATTCTTGCCTTGGGCTGTCAGATTCTGAAGTCTGTAATCTATTTACCATGTCAGGTTGCTTTTTCTGGTATCAGAACACCTAATAAAGAAAACTCCATAGTCTCTGTTCCCTATTTTTCAAATGCCAGACAGAAATAAGTATTTTTTTTTCTTTTTTCTTTTCTTTCTTCCTTTTTTAAATAAGATGGGTTTTTACCACGTTGCTGAGACTGGTCTTGAACTCCTGGGCTCAAGCAATCTGCCCACCTTGGCTCCTCAAAGTTCTGGGATTACAGGTGTGAGCCATGGCATCAGGCCAGCATTTTTTTTTTCTTTTAACCAAGTTTGAGATTATTGTCTAAAACTCCACAACCTATTACCATTTTATATTTGTGCAACATATAAAAATGTTTAATTACTACAAAATTTCAGCTAATTATGTATTACCCTTCATTGTATGCTTTAGTAATATGAATTATAAAATTTATAAAAGCAAAATAAACCTAAGCTTTTGTCCAGATTAATGTGTGAAATGTTACATATTGGAATGAAACAACAGTGTTTCCCCAACTTTTTGACACTATGACACGGTAAGAAATACATTGTACACCACATTCCAGGACACACACAAAGATACATATTAACTGCTGAAAAAATGTTATGAATTCTTCCCATTACTGTATGTGATAACTTCTGATTTCTTTTCTCTTGGATGCTATTCTATATTATTGAACAAAAAATGCTACATGTAGCTTACTCAATTGATTTTTTATCCTTGGGTCATAACCTGCAGTCTGAAAACCAATAGTTTAGTCGTATCTAGTAAATGTAATATGAGTTTTTCTTTTTTTTTACTTTGTAGTGGATAACCATATTAGGATATGTTGGTTAAAAGCAACATTTTCATATTTTTAAACTGATAGAATACATCTTTGATCTACTATTAAAAACATGATTATTTTGATAGTTCTTGTTCCCAGGTGTTTTCATGACCTAGTTTACAGATATAACTTTGCGTTAAAATCTCATCAAGTCTATCTCAGACCTGAAATTCTGTGTAGTTGATATTCTGTGAGAATGATGCCAGATTTGTGTGTGTCGTTCATAGTAAGATCTTCCTTAATCATGATTTTTTTTTCTGATATAAAGTAACAATAGCAAATACTAGCAGCTAATATTTATTTAGCATTTACTATGTGCTAGCATTGCCTCAGGCACTTTATATGTATTGACTAATATTCTCATGGCAACCTCATAACACAAGTATTTAAATGTGGAAACGTAGGCAGATATTATATATCAGGGATCATGTAGCTAGTGAGTTATGGAATCACATTCTGAACTAGTTACTGTGGCTTCAATGCATGTATTCTTATCTATGATATTTATAAGTGAATTGGTTTTAGAAAATGAACAATGGATAGTATAATCGTTTCAATCTTCTCAAGAAACTTCTCTACAAAGATTACATGAATGTTACAAAATCTGTTTTATACATTTTTATCCTGTTTTTACCCTGATATTGAAAACAGACTGTCTTGCAAAGACTTAGAACTTGTAGATACATAGAATTGATAATAGTAATTACATAAGAAATGTACATTACCTGCAGGAAAAAAAAAATCCTGTAGTCCTCCTGTCAAGACATTAATATTTAGAATACTTTGGTGTTTACTCTTTGAAGCTTTTTTCTTGTGTTGTGTGTATATATGTGTGTGTGTGTGTATGTGTGTAAAGCAAAAATAGATTGTGCTGTTTTCTACCTTACTGTTTTCATTTTCATTCGATGGTATTATTAGGAACAACATTTCATGCTCCTAAATATATTTCAGGAACGTTTTTAATGTCTGTATGATATACTTTGTTACATGGTTGTAGTCTAGTTTATCCACCTGACCACCTATTGCTGGGCATTTAGTATATTACTAAATTTTCACAATTAAAAAGACCTCTACATTAGACATTTTTCTTTGTAGCAAACTTTGTTTTAATATCCGTAAGATAAAGTCCTAAAAGGGAAATTGCTTGGTCAAGTTTATGCCCTCCCCTTACTTTTTCTTTTAAACATGGTTTTGCTCTGTTGCCTAGACTGGAGTGCAGTGGCTCAGTCTTGGCTCACCGCAACCTCTACCTCTCAGGCTCAAGCAATCCTCCCACCTTAGCCACCCAAGTAATTGGGACTACAGGCATGAGCCATCATGCCTAGCTAATTTTTGTATATTTTGTAGAGACAGGATTTTGCCTTGGCTTATGGTCCTTTATTTACCTCTGACTAGATTAGTGACCTAGCCCAGTTTCCTAATCCATCCGCTAATCCACAGTTGGTTATATCCATACAACTACATGGAGCCTTTCAGCCATAGCATTTTTGACTCTACACTCACTTTTAGTTTTGCCCCATGCTCATGCTCGCATGAGAGGTTTATGTCTACATAGTTTGTTCAACAGTAGAGGGAAATAAAGTTAAATGAGTGCAATTTGACTACCTTATGAAGAAACTTGGAAGCTAGAAAAGAATGTATGTTGTTGGTATAGTTGGTATTTTAGATCCTGTGTGCAGAAATGACATGATAAAAGGAGTATTTGAAAACAGTGTTTAGCTGGAAGTATTTAAGCTATACCTGAGAGTTGTTGAAAGCAAGGAATGTTATCTTTTTTCTTTAGAGACAGTATCTCACTGTTTCACCCAGACTGGAGTGCAGTGGCACAATCATGGCTCACTGCAGCCTTGACCTCCTGGGGTCAAGTGTTCCTTCCACCTCAGCAGCCCCCTGACACCATGCCGCCCCTCCCCGACACTAGCTGGGATCACAGGCGAACACCATCACGCCCAGCTAATTTTTGCATTTTTTGTAGATTTCGGTTTTTACCATTTTGCCCAGGCTGGTCTCAAACTCCTGGGCTCAAGCAATTCCATATCTTATGAAGATGGCTAATATTTCTTGGAATGAGGGAATGAGGGCTGGGATGGTTCACACCTGAAATCCCAGCACTTTGGGAGGCCAAGGCAGGAGGATCACTTGAGTCCAGGAGTTAGAGACCAGCCTGGGCAAGATAGTAAGACCCTTTCTTTATTTTTTTAAAAAAGAGGAGTAAGGACTCGTGCTTACAACATAGTGCGTATCTGTTACTAGACTTTAAGTTGAATCAAAATCTCTTGTAACATTATTTAAATGCTACCAGTTCAGTTAATAAAAATCAGAAAAGTCCTAAAGAAAGCAACAATTTTAGATGTAGAAGTCATCATTTGTTTATAGGAGCATTCAGAAATCACCATCCATGTATTTGAGTTATTCTGGATTTTTCATACAGGGCTGCCAACATTTTTTATGACATGGTCACACAAGGAGTGATATTTGTATGGCACACTGGGGATGCAGAGTGAGGCTCGTGGTGGTGGTGGGTGTGGTCAGGCATCCCCAGTCCTTACAGTGAGGGTTGAGAGATATCAATTCTCAGCATGGCAGGAACCAGCTGGTGTACCAGCAGGAAGGTTCTGCTCTGAGGCACAAAGAAAGGGCCAAGGATAAGAAAATACTTATCTGTCTTTATCCTCAGTGGCTGACTTCTTAGGTAACTGGCACCTCACTCCTTCATTTCACTGAAATCACTGTTGTTTTAGTTGGGTATTGTCTTTCATTACTTTTTCTCATTGACAGTCCATGCTGTCTCTACCATCTTCTTAAAATCATTACTGTATTCATCTACCAGCCTAACTGAGCATCATCTCTTTTGAGGGCTTTTGTAACTGGCCTGTTCTTCCCCTCCATGTGATCCTTGGTGGGATGTGTGACTTTCACATCCACTATGACCACCTAACTCCTAACCTCACGATTTATTACCCACTCACATTTAACAAAAATTATTTTCTTACTTGGCTAATATAACTTGAAAAGTTAATTTATCTCCCAGTGTGTGAATGAATGCTATTTGGTTTTGGGTTTTGTTGTTTGTTGCTATTAAATAAAGTAAAGTAGTGGAATCTTACAGTTAAGGAAAATTTCTATATCTGGCAAATCAATACTGAAACCACACAAAAAAACCTTAAGAACACATTAAATCCTAACTTTACATTTTCTTTGTAGGTGGAAAAACTGGTGGATACGTGGAATTCTCACTCTAACTATGATCTCATTGTTTTTCCTGATCATCTCTATGGGATCCTTCATGTTGATGCTTCTTGTAAGTGTTTGGCATTTCCCTAAGCATCTCTTGCTTTGTTTTTCAACATTTATATATGCTTGAAGTAATTTTAGCATATCATGAAAAAGAAGTTAATTCAACACTCAGTCATAGCATATTTAGTTCCTTTAAGTGTCTTTTGGTTCATGATATGATCTGACCTAATCTTTTCTGTTTGTAAAATGACTACTCAATGTGTTCATCCAGCAGAGACCAAGATTGTGTAACAGGTGCATGTCTATGTGTCAGACATTGTGCCAAGCATATTTTATGAAAGATAAGACATGAGCCTGGAGAATTAAAAAGTAAGCTGGGGGTGGTGGTTCAGGCCTGTAAACTCCAGCTACTTGGGAGGCTAAAGTGGGAAGATCACTTGAGCCCGGGAGGTCGAGGCTGCTGTGAGCTGTGATTGTGCGACTGCACTCCAGCCTGGGCAACAGAGTGAGACCCTCTCAAAAAAAAAAAAAAAGGCAGAAATATACACACATAACATCAACATATGACTGTTAGCTGGATCCCCGATTAACTCAGTGTAATGGCAGAAACATACAAGTAACCATATGAATAAATAGTATGATAAATAAACAAGGCAAGTTCTATGACAGAACACATTAGGAGTGTACGGTAGAAAAACACCTGATCCAGTCCGAGGGAGAGATGAGGAGGGGCTTCCAGAAGAGACAGTGCCGAAGCTGAGTCCTGAAGACTAGGCAGGAAAAGGAATTCTAAAGTGGGGACATCACAGGAGGGGCATGGAGGTAATGAGAGGATGTGGTACATTGGAAGATCTGCAAGTTGCACATGTAGAGGGTATTTATGTAGGGGACTGGAGAGGCAAGGAAAAACCATTCTGGGAGTTTTGGATTTTGGTGTACATGGGAAGCTCAACTAGTCATGAAGCCAAACTAGTATTTAAACCCTTCATGCATTCATGTAACAAACGCTTCAGAGATGTCTGCTACGTGCCAGGCATTTTGTTAGTTCTAGGGATGATACAGTGGTACTGAAAAAAATGTACCCGTCTCTGCCCTCATGGAGCATACTGTCTGCACTTTAAAGAACTGATTATATATTTACAGTCAGATGCCACCTGATGACATTTTGGTCAGTGATGGAAAACTATGTGATAGAAGTCCCATAAGATTATAATGGAGCCAAAAAATTCCTATTTCTTAGTGATTTTATTCCAGTTGCTGACAGTATTCAGTGAAGTAACATGCTGTACAAATTTATAGTCTAGGACCAATAGGCTGTACCATATAGACTAGGTGTATAGGAGGCCATACCATCTGGGTTTGTCTAAGTATACGCTATGATGTTTGCATAACAACAAAATTGCATAAGGATGCATCTCTCAGAACATATCCCTGTTGTTAAGCAACACCTGACTACATATAATCACTAACTACAATAAGCATTTGAAAAAAAAGAATGATGCTCAGAGAGCAAAACGGGAACTGGGAGACTTTCCAGAGGCACAGTGCCAAGCACGTGAGCTGCAATCTGAAGGTTGAGTGCGAGTCAGCAAGGTGAAGGACAGAGCCTGGGGGAGGACCATCACAGGCAGAGGATATCTGTGTACAAAAGCCCAAGTATCTAAAGCATGAAACATTTGAAGCCCACAAGTGTTGGAACCAAGGAGAAATGCATTTGTTCAATGCATTCATCAAGCACTTAGGCAGTGCTCAGCCTGGTTTGACAATGCACAGTGAGAGCCTGCTCTCAGGGGTGCTCTGTGGCCCTCTTTGTTAATTTTATCATCATTATTACTTCTTTTGATTCCTTCTCAGTTAATCCAGGCTCTTGTGTACTCACTTCCTTCACCTCTGGTTGCTCTTGCCCTCTTAGAAATATGTTTATCCTGCCAGGCACAGTGGCTCACACCTGTAATCCCAGCACTTTGGGAGGCCAAGGCAGGCAGATCACGAGGTCGAGATCAAGACCATCCTGACCAACATGGTGAAAACCTGTCTCTAAGAAAAAAAAAAAAAGAAAGGTGTTTATGTCTTTGCCAGTCTCCCTCCATGTTCAATTCTATTCATAGCTCATAAGGTTATGAGCTATATGATATGGTTTTCCTTTTATAAATAAGTTTTGATGTGAAATTAGACATGAAGAAAAAAAAATTCCATCAGCTCTTAAAGCCACTTAAAGTGGCTAAGCACCTGAAAGCCTCTTTCGCTTCTCTTTTTGTCCTCTCATTAATTTTGCACTTCCTTGGGGAAATCAAGTAATGAAAATGAATAAGAAGTTAATTTCTTTTTCTGTTAATTTGCCAAGATCTTAAAGTGCTTTTTCTCACAAAGGAGAAATGGATAATAAATAGGATAGACCTAATGTGAGGGCAGAGGAAGCCAAGGTTGAAAGTGAGGTGGGCAGGTGTGGGCAGTTATCTGGGTTTGATTCCAGGTAGAGGCCCCCAGCTCCCATTCTTCTGTTGCTGAATATGCCAAGGGCTAAAATGATCACTGTTGGCCCCAGGACTTGGGCATTTAAGAAGCGAGTGTGTGTAGAGCACTTTTCAGTGCCAGGTGGTGAGTGGGCAGGCTTGAGGAAGAAAGAGCCAAGTGAGAGCAAGGAGCTCAGCAAGGCTTTGTGGGTGAAGGGACCATTAGTATGACCTTGAGCAATATATCAGGGTGGAGGGAGCACTATGAACAAAGGTCCAAGTAGCTGGAAGTGTGCCACTTGGACCTTTGCTCATGGTGCTCCCTGGGTGGCAGAAAAAGGTGCCTTTTTTTTTTTTTTTTTTGGTAGCACAGGGCTGAAAAATAATTAGAGATCAGATTCTGGAGGGCCTTGCAATACTATGTGAAGAAGTTTGGGTTTTATTTGGGAAGCAGTAAGGAGCCATTGAAACTAAGGGAGATCATTTGAGGTATTATTCTCTTTTAGAAGAAAATTTTGATCTAAAGTATCAGAAACCACCAGTATCCTAGACACATGGACTTAGGCAGATTTGGTGGGTTCTCCTGTGATTACCTTACATTTTTCTCCAAACTGAACTGTTGAGTATAATAACTAGGACAATAATTTGTGGTTAAAAATGATTTTCTAACCACTCTTTGTGACAAAATTCAAGACAGTTTTAAAGACATGCATGCATACATTTCGATTCAGAATTTTTAAGAGAACCCTAAGTGTTCCTACAGTACTTTAGGATTTTTGTGTATTTTTTTCTACTACAAAAGGAAAATATGATTTTATTACAAGTTATTTGCTTCAATTGGTGAGTTTAATTAAAGAAGAAAATAAGAATATTAAACATCTGGCCAAGCGTGGTGGCTCATGCCTGTAATCGCAACACTTTGGGAGGCTGAGGCAGGAGGATTATTTGAAGTCAGGAGTTTAAGACCAGCCCGTCCAACATGGTGAAACCCCATCTATACTAAAAATACAAAAATTAGCTGGGCATGGTGGTGTGCACCTGTAATCCCAGCTACTCAGGAGGCTGAGGCAGGAGAATTGCTTGATCTTGGGAGGCAGAGGTTACAGTGAGCTGAAATCATGCCACTGCACTCCAGTCTGGGTGAGAGAGTGAGACTCTGTCTCAAAAAAAAAAAATTAAAGATCTAAGTAAAGTAGGTTTGAACTGTTATTGGTTATTTAAGTTTATTATATACACATACATGCACAGATATATATATATTATGTTTATATAATATTTATGTTAAGAGAACATGGAGGGTACACATACATATAGCTGGTACTCAGTTGATATTTATGTGTTTTAAAACTATTTCTATTCATATTCTTAACTAGATCATTTATATTTTGAGAAGTACACATTGTATCTAGCTTGGAGTTGCCACATAATGTCAGCACTCAAAAATGACTACTTCAAGCAAGTTTTACTAAAAATTTCTAGGAGGCCAGGTGCAGTGGCTCATGCCTGTAATCCCAGCACCTTGGGAGGCCGAAGTGGGTGGATTTCTTGAAGTCAGGAGTTCAAGACCAGCCTGGACAACATGGTGAAACCTGTCTCTACTACAAATACAAAAAAATTAGCCAGATGTGCCTGGGGCATACCTGTAGTCCTAGCTACTCTGGAGGCTGAGGCAGGAGATTCACTTGAACTCAGAAGGTAGAGGTTGCAGTGAGCCAAGATCGCGCTACTGCACTCCAGCCTGGGTGACAGAGTGAGACTCAGTTTCAAAAAGAAACAAACAAAACTTCTACAAAGTTGTAGCTATTTTAATATGGAATGCATACCCATGTTTCTTAAAAGGTACTTTTTTTTTCCTTCAGCCTATTTGTAGTTCTTAAAATATTGTATTCATAGCTTAGAATCACTCTTTCTAAGTGATGGAGTTGCTAAAGCATGTTTTGATTTAAAGGCAGATGTGAACATACAGAAGATAATGAGAGGTTTTTTTTTCCCCCTTGCCTTCTAGGAAACTGCTGTTATTAAGTTTTAATCCATGCTATGTAATTTACTTTTAAATACTGTGTTTACTTTTGGCCGGGCACAGTGGCTCAAGCCTGTAATCCCAGCACTTTGGGAGGCTGAGGCAGGCGGATCACGAGGTCAGGAGTTCAGGACCATCCTGGCCAACCATCCCGTGTGTACTAAAAATACAGAAATTAGCTGGGTTTGGTGGCATGTGCCCGTAATCCCAGCTATGCAGGAGACCGAGGGAGGAGAATCGCTTGAACTCTGGAAGCGGAGGTTGCAGTGAGCCAAGATTGTGCCATTGCACTCCAACCTGGGTGACAGAGCGAGACTCCGTCTCAAAAAACGGTTTGTTTACTTTTTCCCATTGTGAGAGTTGTGTAAGTGTATTCAAATTACTTTGGAAAATAGATAATTAAAAATGATCATCCCCAACACTATTGCCCTATTAACTACCAAAATGCAATTAGTAGTGCTACTTGATATATTTTATTTCATAATTTTTTACTTAATTTATGTTTGTAAAACCCATGGTTGTAATAATAATGTGACTAACACTGTATATCCTGCTTTTTAAGCTAAATATCATATCAAAGGTTTCGTGACCAGGTGCAGTGGCACATACCTGTATTTTCAGCTATTCGAGAGGCTGAGGCAGGAGGATTGCTTGAACCCTGAAGTTCCAGTCTGAGTCCAGCCTGGATAACATGGCACAATGTTGTCTCTAAAAAAAATCCAGAATTTTTTAAAAAAAGTTTTATGGTGTTTTGTGGTCTTTATAATCATTAGCTTTACCAGATCATTTGCTTGATGGAATGTAATCCATCATGCAGTTATTTACTTAAAGTGAATGAATAACCGAATTCATTCAGTGCATCATTTGAAGTTATTCAAATCATTGTGTTATTTTTAGACATTCAGGTTATGTTCTATTTTTTTTTTTCAATTGTTGTTGTATTTTTATTGTGAATAACACTATCCTGAACATATTAGAACATAAATATGCTCTAACTTTATATGCACGAATACTTTCTTAGAAAAGATTTGCAAAGTGAAAATAGACACTTATTTGGGTGATTCATAGGTACCATAGTTCGTACTCAAAATGTCCGGATCTGAACTTCTAGTCCATACCTCAGCTATCCTGAGTAAATCTGTTGTCATAGTTAAATAACAATACACTGATAAGTCTCTATGCAAAGCATTTTATTTGGGAATGTATGCATATTTTTTAAAAAAAGAATTGCACTTCAGAGCATACACCCAGACCAGGGTGGTCTTTGGTATATCTAAAGAACAAAGAGAAGGTTGGGAGTATTGTTAAACAGAGAAATGCTACATACTGTTTTGAAATAAAGCCCATTGGCACTATGAAGTTATTGAGAGTTGGCAGGCTCTTGATTGGTGAGTGACAGTGGCAGGTAAAACTAGTCTTAGAGTTCTGGCAGATTGTTGTTTCAGCAGCCACTAAGTAAAACTGGTTTGAGGGTATGGCCAGCTGTTTCAGCAGATGCGCTTTGGACAGTTTGTGGAGCAGGTACTGTGCACCCCGAGTGCATTTTCTGCTTGGCCTCTCAACTCTGATTTTAGTTGGATATGACAAGAATGACCCAATTCACATAATTCACACTGTCTACTTTTCCAAGCCTTCCTTGGTCTTGCTTGCCTGACTGCCTTTACTCTTGTCACCTTCCCAGTCCATTATTTCCACCTTATTCTCCCAAACACTCATGTCCAGTCATGTCGTTTCAACTCCTTGGTGCAGTCCTTCGTGCTGTTTCCTAGGATTCCAGGACCAGGCTTCTCTCTCTCTCCTCCTTTGTCTTCCAGTGACTCCACTCTCCTAGTAGTTCCCTTAACACATCTCATTCCCTCTACAGATGTGACTCTGCAGATCCTCCTCCTCTGGCTTTGCTGCTGCCCACCCCCTGCCCCTGCCACAGATGTGTCTGCCTCTGCACATATCCATTTGCCTATTTCACATGGAGTTGTAGTCGTGTTTCCTCCCTGAGAGATTGTGTGAACAGGAGGAAACTCTCTGTGAACAGATGCCCTATATTATTTCCATAAGCCCTCAGTAACTGGTTAAGAGTAGACAATTAAATACTGGCTGTTGATAAGGTTCTGGAAACATTAATTGTGCCAACAGAGTCCTACAAGTATACATTGCTACCAGTGATGATGGTGTGGAGTATCAATTTCTGTATAATCGTCCAGTCCTAGAAGATACACATATACTTTAAGGATTTTGAACTAGTATTTTGAACCTTTTGTTTTCTGTTTTCATAGCAGTTCCGTATTGTCTTTGCAAGCTATAGTTTATGATCATATAATGTGTGCTATTAAAAATACTTTTGTTATTCCCTCTCAGTAAAATACAAAAACTAGCAGAAGACAGGAAATAACTAAGAGCAAAACTGAAGGAGATAGAGACACAAAAAAACCCTTCAAAAAATCACTGAATCCAGGAGCTGGTTTTTTGAAAAGTTCAACAAAATAGGTAGACTGCTAGCCAGACTAATAAAGAAGAAAAGAGAGAAGAATCAAATAGACACAACAAAAAATTGTAAAGGGGTTATCACCTCTGATCCCACAGAAATACAAACTACCGTCAGAGAATACTGTAACCACCTCTACGGAAGTAAACTAGAAAATCTAGAAAAAAAAACGATAAATTTCTGAACACATACACCCTCCCTGTGTCCATGTGTAGAGGTGTTTATAGTGTTTTCTGATGGTAGTTTGTGTTTCTGTGGGATCAGCGGTGATAACCCCTTTACAATTTTTAATTGTGTCTATTTGATTCTTCTCTCTTTTCTTCTTTATTAGTCTGGCTAGCAATCTATCTATTTTGTTGAACTTTTCAAAAAACCAGCTCTTGGATTCATTGATATTTTTTTGAAGGGTTTTTCATGTCTCTATCTCCTTCAATTCTGCTCTGATCTTAGTTATTTCTTGTCTCCTGCTAGCTTTTGAATTTGATCTTGCTTCTCTATTTCTTTTAATTGTGATGTTAGGGTGTCAATTTTAGAACTTTCCTACTTTCTCTAGAAAACTAGATTTTCTAGTTTATTTGTGTAGAGATGTTTATAGTATTCTCTGATGGTCATTTGTATTTCTGTAGGATCAGTGATGATCTCCCCTTTATCATTTTTTATTGTGTCTATTTGATTCTTCTCTCTTTTCTTCTTATTTGTCTGGCTAGCAGTCTGTCTATTTTGTTGAACTTTTCAAAAAACTAGCTCCTGGATTCATTGATTTTTTTTCAGGGGTTTTTCGTGTCTCAATCTCCTTCAGTTCTGCTCTGATCTTGGTTATTTCTTGTGTTCCGCTAGCTTTCAAATTTGTTTGCTCTTGCTTCTCTAGTTCGTTTAATTGTGATGTTAGGGTGTTGATTTTAGATCTTTCCCTCCTGTTGTGGACCTTTAGTGCTATAAATTTCCCTCTTAACACTGCTTTACTGTCCCAGAGATTCTGGTACATTGTGTCTTTGTTCTCATTGGTTTCAAAGAACTTATTTCTTAATTTTGTTATTTACCCAGTAGTCATTCAGGAGCAGGTTTTTCAGTTTCCATGTAGTTGTGTGGTTTTGAGTGAGTTTCTTAATCCTGAGTTCTAATTTGATTGCACTGTGGTCTGAGAGACTGTTATGATTTCTGTTCTTTTGCATTTGCTGTGGAGTATTTTACTGCCAATTATGTGGTCAATTTTATAAGTATGATGTGGTGCTGAGAAGAATGTATATTCTATTGATTTTGGGTGGATACTTTTATAGATGTCTATTAGGTCTGCTTGGTCCAGAGCTGAGTTCAAGTCCTGAATATCCTTGTTAATTTTCTGTCTTGTTGATCTGTCTAATACTGACAGTTGGGTGTTAAAGTCTCCCACTATTATTGTGTGGGAGTCTAAGTCTCTTTGTAGGTCTCTAAGGACTTGCTTTATGAATCTGGGTGCTCCTGTATTGGGTGCATATATATTTATGATAGTTAGCTCTTGTTGCATTGATGCCTTTTATGTAATGCCCTTCTTTGTCTTTTTTGATCTTTGATGGTTTAAAGTCTGTTTTATCAGAGACTAGTATTGCAATCCCTGCTTTTTTTTTGCTTTCCATTTGCTTGGTAAATGTTCCTCCATCCCTTTATTTTGAGCCTATGTGTGTCTTTGCATGTGAGTTGGGTCTCCTGAATACAGCACACCGATGGGTCTTGACTTTATCCCATTTGTCAGTCTGTGTCTTTTAATTGGGGCATTTGGCCCATTTACATTTAAGGTTAATATTATTATGTGTGAATTTGATTCTGTCATTATGATGATAGCTGGTTATTTTGCCTGTTAGTCGATGCAGTTTCTTCAGTGTCAATGGTTTTCATCATTCGGTATGTTTTGCAGTGGCTGGTCCTGATATTTCCTTTCCATATTTAGTCCTTCCTTTAGGATCTCTTGTAAGGGAAGCCTGGTAGTGACAGAATCTCTCAGGATTTGCTTGTCTGTAAAGGATTTTATTTCTCATTCGCTTATAAAGCTTAGTTTGGCTGGATACGAAATTCTGGGTTGAAAATTATTTTCTTTAAGAGAGTTGAACATTGGACCCCACTCTTTTCTGACTTGTGGGGCTTCTGCAGAGAGATCCACCATTAGTCTGATGGGCTTCCCTTTGTGGGTGACCCGACCTTTCTCTCTGACTGCCCTTAACATTGTTTCCTTCATTTCAACCTTGATGAATCTGAGGATTATATGTCTTGGGGTTGCTCTTCTCAAGGAGTATCTTTGTGGTGTTCTTTGTATTTCCTGAAGTTGAATGTTGGCCTGTCTGCTAGGTTGGGGAAGTTCATATGCTTATGAAGTAAGTACTCATACTGTGTTTTTCAGCTCCATCAGGTCATTTATGTCCTTCTCTAAACTGATTATTCTCGTTAGCAATTCCTCTAACCTTTTTTTAAAGTTCCTTGCATTGGGACCTTCTTAGCCTCCTTGCATTGGGTTAGAACATGCCCATTTAGCTCGGAGGAGTTTGTTATTACCCATGTTCTGAAGCCTACCTCTGCCAGTTCATCAAACTCATTGTCTTTGCAGTTTTGTTCCCTTGCTGGTGAGAAGTTGTGATCCTTTGGAGGAGAGGTGTTCCAGTTTTTTGGCATTTTCAGCCTTTTTGTGCTGGTTTCTCCTCATCTTTGTGGATTTATGTACCTTTGGGCTTTGATGTTGGTGACCTTTGGATGGGGTTTCTGTGTGGACCTTTTTTGTTGATTTTGATGCTATTCCTTCCTGTTTGTTAGTTTTCTTTCTTACAGTCAGGCCCCTCTGCTGTAGGTCGGATAGAGTTTGCTGGAGGTCCACTCCAGACCCTGTTTGCCTGGGTATCAGCAGTGGAGGCTGCCAAACAGCAAAGATTGCTGCCTGTTCCTTTCTCTCAAAGCTTTGTCCCAGAGGGGCACCCTCCAGATGCCCGTGGAGCTCTCCTGCTGGGAGGTTTCTCCCAGTCAGGAGGCACAGGGGTCAGGGACCCACTTAAGGAGGCAATCTGTCCCTTAGCAGAGTTCAAGCACTATGCTGGGAGACCTGCTGCTCTCTTCAGAGCCAGCAGGCAGGAACATTTAAGTGTGCTGAAGTTGACCCCACAGCCACTCCTTCCCCCAGGTGCTCTGTCCCAGGGAGATGGGAGTTTTATCTATAAGCCCCTGACTAGGGCTGCTGCCTTTCTTTCAGAGATGCCCTGCCCAGAGAGGAGGAATCTAGAGAGGCAGTCTGGCTACAAGGGCTTTGCGGAGCTGTGATAGGCTCCGCCCAGTAGGAACTTTCCAGCAACTTTGTTTACATTGTGAGGGGAAAACTGTCTACTCAAGCCTCAGTAATGGCAGATGCCCCTCTCCCCACCAAGCTTGAGCATCCCAGGTTGACTTCAGACTGCTGTGATGTCAGCAAGAATTTCAAGCCAGGGATCTTAGCTTGCTGGGTTCCATGGGGGTGGCATTTGCTGAGCTAGACAACTTGGCTCCCTGGCTTCAGCCCCTTTTCCAGGGGAGTGAATTGTTCTGTCTCACTGGTGTTCCATACGCCACTGGGGTATGAAGAAAGACTCCTGCAGCTAGCCTGGTGTCTGCCCTAACTGCTGCCTAGTTTTGTCCTTGAAACCCAGGGCCCTGGTGATGTAGGCACCCAAGGAAATCTCCTAGTCTGAGGGTTTCGAAGACTGTGGGAAAAGTATAGTAACTGGGCCGGAATGGACTGTTCCTCATGGCACAGTCCCTCACGGCTTCCTTTGGCTAGAGGAAGGAGTTCCTGGACTCCTTGCACTTCTCGGGTAAGGGAACACCCCACCCTGCTTCAGCTTGCCCTCCATGGGCTGCACCCACTGTCTAACCAGTCCCAGTGAGATGAGCCAGGTACCTCAGTTGGAAATGCAGAAATTTCCCACCTTCTGCATTGATCTCGCTGGGAACCGCAGAGCAGAGCTGTCCTATTCGGCTATCTTGCCAGCCCTCTCAGTATGATATTTTAAAAGCCCTTTGGATCTGACTAACTTTAACACTTTATCTTAATATTAAACATTGTCTCTGTTCTCTATTTTTATTAGAAATGACCTGATATTATATACAAAGGTTATTTGAAGAATGACACTTAGAGTTCCTCCTGTCTTTGTAACACATTTATGACCTTTCCCTAAAAGTACTGTTTATGGTAATTTGACATATATTTCTTTATTATGTGGCTGCGAAGACACATTTACTTTTTGAAGTATGTGATTGGACATGTAATCAATATAATGGGAAAAAGTAGCTTAAGAATACCCTGGATGGTAGGTTTGGGAAAGCTAATTTGTAGAAATCTTAAAAAGAAATCCCAAAATGTATCATCTGACAGAGTTTGGTAAGCTTTTTCTGTTAAAAGACCAGTTAGTTAATATTGTAGGCTTTAAGAAGCTGCGTATGTTTTGGTCACATAATCTTTGATTTTTAAAAAACTCTTTAAAAAATATAAAAAATCCATTCTTAGCTCAAGGACAGTATAAAAACAAGCCCCTGAGGTATGCTCTCTAGAGGCTGAAAAGGGGCTAGTCTGCCATATTCACAAAGATGTAGCCCCTTAGTTCATGTAATAAGTGTTGGACATGCCATTTGCCCTTTGAGTCTTGCAGTTGACAGGCCTAGCACTAGGTATGATGCTCCGTCTTGAGAAGTTACCTTCACCCAGGTTGCTGAATGCAGCAGTTTGAAGGACTACAAAACAGAACATTAAAAAGGGATTTATACATCTAAACCCGTTTCATCGCTGTGCAATCAGGACACTGTTTAAACAGAAATGCGTAAACTCTGTTGACTGGCTGAAGTGTCTGCAAGTGTAGAAGCTTGCTTATACATTGAGTCCAGCTTAGATTGACCAACGTTTAACTGGCTATGGGAGAGTTGACACAGCTGGGAGAGAGGATGAAAAGGCCATTCCAGGATGACTGGGTAGAAAGTGTTTTAAGTATTTGCCCTGACAGTATCTTTATCATTTGCAGGTATAGCAATACATGGTTACAAATAAATATATGCAAGCAAACTTTCATATATGATCATTTTCTTAGGGCATCTCAAGAAACATAATGGGCAGGTTGGACAAAGAGATTCTCCATCTTGAGAAGGAAAATCTCAAGAAAGAAATAGTAATGAGGGATAAATGCTAGTCAACTTTAGTCAACCAGACTATATCCCTCAAACTTTAAACTCTAGTGCCATTACCCACCCAGGGAAGGATCTTCCAAATCTTTTTGAATAAAACATTATTTTGCTTATCTCTTTGAGGCATAACTTGATTTTAGAGGCATAGAATATTGCACTTTTTACTGACATTTAGAATAATTAAAAATTGGTAGATTTTTAAAAAAAACATATGACAAACTGCTTTATTGAATGATTAAGCAAAAATGTAAACATTGAGAAATGTATGTTAATGTTTTCTCTTGGTTTCAGGTTCTGGGCATCCAAGTGAAATGCTTCCATGAAATTATCACTATAGGTTATAGAGTCTATCATTCTTATGATCTACCATGGTTTAGAACACTAAGTTGGTAAGTAAGCTTGAAACTATTTCAGATATGAAAAGTTGATTTCTGAAGTTTGTAAAGGAAGCATCTTGATCTGTCAGTATCCACTCAATTTACCCAATAGAATGATTCTAGAGAAAGATAAAAATAATATAATTGAAATTTAAAAAGAAGATCACCTTTTTCTTTCCCATTCCAATATGACTTTTTTCAGATCTTGTATTTTAATCTTTGTAGAGATATCTAATACATGTTTAATATATATACCATTCTTGTCCTTTTTTTTTAAATAAAAAACTAAACATTGTGTTGGACACATTTTTATATTCGTTACAATAATAATTTTAGCAACATGTTTACATATAATATTTTCCTTCAGTTTCTTTCATTTCCCCTCAGTTGATGTGAGAACATACAAAATATTGTATATATACAAATTCATGTGAAGTTAGTAACAAAATCACCAAATGATTTTAACATTTAAAATATTACATCTTTTAAAACTTTTCATTATAAATCATTGCTATCAAAACCTTGACTAGGAAATGTGATAATGTTATAGTTCATATTTAACCCAAGTGGCCATGCTTTTTAATATAATTGATTAATATCAACCAAGGAGTGAGTGTCTTATTAAATAGATGGGGTTTAGAATGGTCAAACGAAGTGTCTTGATTTTGGTGTTAGCTGATTTTTCCTTCTAGCAGGTTTCTTCATCAGTGGCAAAGAATATAGGAAATGTTAGCTAGATAAAGTAATTGGAGAATAATTAAATGCAAAACCATGCAGTATTGATTCTAATTATTTTAAAAAGGAGAAGATAAATCAGGATGGGCTCCGGTGATTATAGAAGGTGTCACAAGAGGTAAAAGATAAACTGATGTTTGAAATGAAGACAAATTTTAGATGAAGAGTTTTCTGGTTGGGGACATAGCACCCATCAGTTTCTAGATGTGAGACAGACGTACTGTATACTCCAGTTGATGAGACATTCCTGGCCCTCCTGAGCCGAGGGTATTGATTAGCGGACAGTGGGTAAATAGTCGGATTGGTGGACCAGGTTAGGCCTTGATTGCCTTATAGAGGAAGAATCCCTGCTCATCTGGAGTCCATGGGGAGCATTAGAAAAGGCAAAAAGATGCCACTGTGTGCAGGGCAGTGGGGAGAGAGGTTGAATTACCTCTTCTTTCTTTCCTTCTTCATCTTCCTGAGGGCAGGTGGGGATTTGTCTTAGGACTTCTACTGTTAAAAAACATTAGAACTGTGAGTAGTTAGGAGTTAATTTTCCTTTTTTTCTTTTTTTTTTTTTGGAGACGGAGTTTTGCTCTCATTGCCCAGGCTGGAGTGCAGTTGCACGATCTCGGCTCACTGCAACCTCTGCTTCCCAGGTTCAAGAGATTCTCCTACTTCAGCCTCCCGTGTAGCTGGGATTACAGGCTTGCACCACCATGCCCGGCTAATTTTGTATTTTTAGTGGAGATGGGGTTTCTCCATGTTGATCAGGCTGGTCTCGAACTCCC
>CAUYLG010039316.1:0-42636 GCA_963573385.1 Cacajao melanocephalus | reverse complement strand
AGGTTGGGGAAGTTTTCCTGGATAATATCCTGAAGAGTATTTTCCAGCTTGGATTCATTCTCTTCGTCACATTCAGGTACACCTATCAAACGTAAATTAGGTCTTTTCATATAGTCCCATATTTCTTGGAGACTTTGTTCATTCCTTGTTACCCTTTTTTCTCTAATCTTGCCTCCTTGTTTTATTTCATTGAGTTGATCTTCGACCTCTGATATCCATTCTTCTGCTTGGTCAATTTGGCTGTTGAAACTTGTGCATGCTTCGCGAAGTTCTCGTGTTGTGTTTTTCAGCTCCATCAATTCACTTATATTCCTCTCTAAGTTATCCATTCTTGTTAGCATTTCGTTAAATCTTCTTTCAAGGTACTTAGTTTCTTTGCATTGGGTTAGCACATGTTCTTTTAGCTCACAGAAGTTTCTTATTATCCACCTTCTGAAGACTGATTCTGCCAGTTCATCACACTCATTCTCCGTCAGGCCTTGTTCTCTTGCTGATGAGGAGCTGAGATCCCCTGTAGGAGGAGAGGCATTCTGATTTCGTGTGTTCTCAGCCTTTTTGCACTGGTTTCTTCCCATTTTTGTGGATTTACCCACCTGTTGTCTTTGTAATTGCCGACTTTCAGATTGGGTCTGAGTGGACGTCCGGCTTGTTGGTGATGAAGTTTTTTCTGTTTCTTAGTTTTCCTTCGGCGGACGCCCTTTCCCCACACAGCTAGGCCTTCCTGGGTTCAGCTGTGCTTACTGTGGAACTCTCAGTCCTCAGTGCTTCCAATTGCTGTTCTCCTTGTGGAGATGGGACCAGCCGAGCCCAACTCAAAGGGCACCCAATCCCATATACTCTGCACCAAGAAGCGCCGTGCCGGGGTGCCGGCAAAACAGCTGTGCCAGCCAAAAAAGTCATGCTGGCAACCTGTGTGGCTCCTCCGCTGGGAATCTCCTGGTCTGTGGGCAACAAAAATTCATCTGAAAGTGCGGCGTCCACTCGCTCTCTGCGCTTTCACTGGAAGCTACAGTCCTGAGCTGCTGCTAATCGGCTATCTTGGATCTCTCTCCCACAATGTTAAATTTTATACAATAATTATAACTATGCATCAATATGTAAGCATATAAACAAGAATGAAAAGAGGTAAGCAAAAATGTATTATGAAAGTAGATTTCATATATTTTGTAAAATGAGGGGAAAAGAGTTGGGGAGAAAAACAGTGTGTTAATTAAACACCATTTCTATAGACCTAAATTTAATTTGTTAACATGAACGGTATTAATCATAAATTTTTTTTTAATTTTTTTTAAATTTTAAAAATTTTAAATTTTTTTTAAATAAAGCCTACAGCACCCAGTATTCCCAGGTGGTCTCCCATCCAAGTACTAACCAGGCCCGACCCTGCTTAGCTTCCAAGATGGGATGAGATCGGGCACATTCAGGATGGTATGGCCATATACATAATTTTTTTTTAAGAGATGGGGTCTTGCTCTGTTGCCCAGGCTGGAGTGCAGTGGCTCAAACATAGCTCACTGCAGCCTTGAGCTCCTGGGCTCATGAGATCCTCCTGACTCAGCCTCCTGAATAGCCAGGATTACAGGCACATGCCACCACCCCTGGCTTTTTTTTTTTAATTTTTTGTAAAAGCGGGGTGTCACTAAGTCACTCAGGCTGGCCTCAAACTCCTGGGCTCAAGTGATCCTCCTGCCTTGGCCTCCCAAAGTGCTGAGATTACCAGCATGAGCTACTGTACTTGGCCACACAATAAATTTTAAAGTGAATATTTATAATATATATACTACAATATAATGATTTGAGTTTTCTTTGGCTAGTTGGTGGAAAATTTCTAAAATGACTTTATTTAATTATAACTTACATACCATAAAACATACCCATCATAGGTATATATTTCAAAAGTTTTCCACAAATTTGTAGAATTACACAACCATTACCACAATCCAGTTTGAAGACATCACCTCAAAAATATTCCTCATGCCTGTTTGTAGCCAATTCTCACCTGCTTTCTCTCTATATATACAAAATTGTATTTTTGAGACACACAAAAATGAAAATAAATTACATTATGTATTCATACAGAAAAGTCAGAATGGACATGTACCAAAATTTTATGCAAGGGTCTATTTATAGAAAATATTAATAAATCAAAATTTTCAAAAATATTTTTCTGAAGTTTTTAGCCAATTAGCTTATATTACCTACAGAGATTTTAAAACTTTCCCTTTAATAAAAAGATACATGAGTATTCCACATAAATATGGCAGATTGTACAAATTCGTGTATTTTCTCTCACTGCCAAAAGCCAACTAAAAGTATAGTAAAGAGGTTTTCAGAAGGACAAAAGAGGACAGAAGTAAATGAAACAACAGCAACATTTATAAACCTGAAAGCAGGTGGACAGGCAATAATTGACCTTGGAGAAATGAGAAATTGAATCTCAACTCAGCAATGAGGGAAGCTTAAATAACTAGTTTTACACAATAAACCACACCATCTCCTCAACTTTGTCTCCATATCCGGAACCACGCCAGGTTAGGTTCCTGGTATAGAGACAAAGGTGAGGTTAGAAACAGGAAAATTAACTGAAATTCTCTTTCAAAAAATCAATTCAATCCCCAGATACCTTCTTCACTTCCAAGCAGGCAACTATATCTCCCCAATTCTACAGAAAGCTGAACAGGCAGAGTTGAGGGTGGAGGTGCCATTATGCAAAAAGAGGGATTAGGTGAACATTGTATATACTTAAAGCTGAGTCCACCCACCTCCAGACCTCTTTTCCAACTCAGCTCCCAGAAAGATAGTAATTAGTCCTACACCATCATGACAGGAGGCTAGGCTTTTCTCTGTAGAATCTAAACAGTCCAAGGGGAAATGCTTAAAATACTGACAGTAGGCATTTTTAGTGAAATGGCCCATAGGTAGTGAGACACCATGGCATTACAGCTTCTTATAAGCTTTATAGGGCACTGCTCTTAAATAAGAGCAGGTAACCAGAATTTAGACAACTGAGAAACATCTCACACATAGAAATAGAGACCAAAACAAGCAAACAAAAAGTAACCTGGAGAAAACAGACTCTGAAGGGACAAAAAAAAAGTGTTTTAAACACTTTTTAAAAAATACTTATTTCATTAATATTAATATACTTTATATTAATATTAATATACTTATTTCATTAATACATTCGAGATGGAAGAGAAGATAATACCTGTATTAAGCAATAATAAGTAGATATAAATACATATACTTTACCCACAAGTTGAAACCTTCTATCTATACAAACAAACCTGCACACAAGTGTTTTTAGCAGCTTTATTTATAATTGCCCAAACTAGAGGCAACCAAGATGTCCTTCAATAGGTGAATAGGTAAACTGTGGTACATCCACACCATGGAATATTATCAGTAAATAAAAGAAAGGAGATATTAAGCCACAAAAACATATGGTAGAACCTTAAATGCATACTGCTGAGTGAAGGAAGCCAATCTGAAAAGCCTACCTACTATATGATTCCAACAATATGACATTCTGGAACAAGCAAGCCTAGAGTGATAGTAAGAAGACCTGCGGTTGTCCAGGACTTACAGGGAGAGAGGAATGAATTGGTGGAGCACAAAGGATTTTTAGCACAATGGTAGAACGCAACCAAACTATTCAGCACATGATAATATTAATAGATGAATATGTATTTGTTGAAACCTATGCAATGTACAACATAAAGAGTGAACCCTAATATAAATAATGAACTTTAGTTAATAATAATGTGTAAATATTCATTCCTCAATTGTAACAAAAGTACTACAGTAATGCAAAATACTAATAATAGGAGAAACTGGAAGAGGGGTTCAAAAGGATATACATGGGAGCCTCTGTACTTCCGGCTTCATTTTTCTATAAACCTAACACTGCTCTGAAATAGAGTCTACAAACTAAACACAAAACAAAAAACAACCAATAAAGTACTGTTTTTTAAAAACCTGCTAAATCAGGCCAGCCACAGGTGGCATGCATCTGTAGTCCCAGCTACTCTCAAGGCTGGGGTGGGAGGATTGCTTGAGACCAGGAGTTTGTATGGGGTATGATGATTGTGCCTGTGAATAACCACTGCACTCCAGCCTGGGCAACACAGCAAGACCCCACCTCTTAAAATGAACACAGCAAGAGCCCACTTCTTGAATAAAAAAATTTTAAACTTGCTCAATTTGCAGTGAGATTGGTACTTTTTTTATTTTATTTTATTTTTTTAAAGATGGGGTTTCACCATGATGGCCACGCTGGTCTTGAACTCCTGACCTCAGGTGATCCACCCACCTTGGCTTCCCAAAGTGCTAGGATTACAGGCATGATCCACCGCACCCGGCCAAGATTGGTACTTTTACATTCTGGGGGAATTAAAAATTGGAAGAATCTTTTGGAAAATTATTAAGATATTATGTATCTAAAAATATAACTTTCAACTGAACTATTTTACTTTCAGAAATCTACCCTAAGGAAAAACTACAAAATATGCTGGGAAGGGATCCATAAGTACAGAGTAAAAAATTGGATCTCATTTAAAGTATCCAGTAAATGATAAAGAAATTTAGGCATATAATTAGATGGAATTAAGCTGCTATAAGAAATTATAATCATAACTATTCAGTAACATCATAGAAAAATATTCATGAGAGAAATACTAACTTTAAAAGAAGAATACAAAATTACATATATAATTACAATTATGAAAATAAACATTTCTGCAAAAAGCTATATGAAGTCGGTGGGAGTATAGATGCCCTTTTTCTGTTTCTCAAATTTTCTAAAATATAATCTTTTCTTTAAACAAGGAAGGGATTTGAAATGATGAGACAAACTGTATTTTTATAATTTTTTTTTTGAGATGGAGTCTCGCTCTGTCACCAGGCTGGAGTGCAGTGGTGCAATCTCAGCTCACTGCAACCTCTACCTCCTGGGTTCAAGCGATTCTCGTGCCTCAGCCTCCTGAGTAGCTGGGATTACAGGCATGTGCCACCATGCCCAGCTAATTTTTGTATTTTTAGTAGAGACAGGGTTTCACCATGTTGGCCAGGATGGTCTCGATCTCCTGACCTCATGTTCTGCCCGCCTTGGCTTCCCAAAGTGCTAGGATTACAGGCATGAGTCACCGCACCCAGTCATAGAATGATTTTAATATAAGTATTTGATTTGGTAATGTCTTAATGATTTTTTTTTCACCCTATTGAATGCTTATTTTTACAACATTTGTCAGGAAAATTAAAGAAACATGGAGTTAGCTGTAAATAACACTACTTTATAGGACATGTGTTCAGTTGTATAGGAATTATTGCTATTCTAATGTAACTATTAGGCTATTCTAATGTTAATTAGTTTAAAATTTCCAGAAGTCTTGAGTTTTTTTAAATGAAACATTATTGACATTAAGACAATCTGAATTTTAAAAATAGATAATCAATTGGTTTCTGTACTTAGTTTGGCATACGTATCTTTTCCTTATGATTTCTGATTGCTACCTTATTAATTCGAACCTGGACTCTTGAAAACCATAATTTTTCTACATATCTACCAGGACTGGTGTTTTCTTTGTTGCATATTTTTTGTTGGTGTTATAAATTGCTCAAGGATTAGTATTCTGATCTCAAGGTATTGAGAATGGTTGATACCAGAACATTTTATACCCAGAACACTTTACACTGAGTGCTCTCAATACCACCCATACCAAAAATTCAGGCGCTAAGCAAAAGTGCGCTAAATGTTAAATGTAAAATTCTCAATGTTTACTACTAAACTTCATGTTTTGAGGAGGATGCTGTTCTAACTTTAATTAGAACAATCTATGAGCCTAAATGGCTTCAATACTAAATAAAAAGTCATTTGTCATGGCTATACCCATTTCGACAGGCCTCATGAGTTTCTGTTGTGTTTTATCAATAGGCCCTAGAGTAACGAGAACATTTTTGGCACTTTCTTGCTTTCATTCTTCTTCCTTACTTCCATTCTCTCACACATTCATTGAGCAAACTCAATGTACTGGACACTGAAGATACAGAAATGAAAAGTGAGATTCCTGTCCTCCAGAAGGTCAAAATAGAATTGGGCAGACAAAAAAGTCACAGAGCATTACAGTCTGGTGGCTCATGCAGTATGACAGGGTGCAGCATGGCATGGTGTGGATGGCATGACAGGGATGACAGGGAGTTGAGTTTTGATTATGTTCAGTTTGAGATCACATTAGGACATACAGGCATGGGATCTCCTAGTAGGCACTTGACGGAGGAGTCTACGCAAAGGCCTAAGTTGGGAGTGGAGATTTACGGATCATTAGTACAGAGGTCATGGGATTGCCTAGGAAGAAGGCGAGAAAAGGAGTCTAAGGATGAAATTCTACTTAAAAGGTAGGAAAATGAGTAAGAGCATGCAAAGCATCTGAGGAAAAACAAAAGTGGGAAACTAAAAGAGAACAGTATCAACAAAGAAAATGAAGCACATTAGGCTGGGCGCGGTGGCTCACACCTGTAATCCCAGCACTTTGGGAGGCTGAGGCGGGTGGATCACTAGGTCAGGAGTTTGAGACCACCCTGGCCAACATAGTGAAACCCCGTTTCAAAAAAAAAAAGAAAAGAAAATGAAGCACATTTTAAGAATGAGGCAAAAGCCAACTCTATCATAAGCGCCAAAGAATCCAAGAAGACAAGGATGAAAAGGGTACCCCTAGCATGGCAGGTTGGCCAGGGCACCTGCACGAGACTCACAGGAGGCTAAATCTTATGACATGGTGAGGAACTGGTGACAAGTGGAAAAGCCTGTGTTCAAAACGCTGGGCTGTAAAGGGAAGATGTGTGTAGGACAATTGGTGAGAAACGTAGGGTCCAAAGAAATACCAAAAAAGCTTCCTTTCTTTCCTTTCTCCCCGCCTCATCTCCCTCTCTCTTCCTTCTTTCCTGCCTTCTTCCCTTTCTTCCTTTCTTTTCTTTTTTTTTTTTTTTTTTTTTTTTTTTTTTTTGAGACAGGAGTCTTGCCCTGTCGCCAGGCTGGAGTGCAGTGGCGCAATCTCGGCTCACTGCAACCTCCACCTCCTGGGTTCCAACGATTCTTCCGCTTCAGCCTCCTGAGTAGCTGGGACCACAGGTGCGTGCCACCACGCCCAGCTAACTTTTTGTATTTTTTTTAGTGGAGGCAGGGTTTCACCATGTTGGCCAGGATGGTCTCCACCTCTTGACCTCGAGATCCACCCGCCTCGGCCTCCCAAAGTGCTGGGATTACAGGCGCGAGCCACCGTGCCCAGCCTCTTCCTTTCTTCTTTTTTTTATAGAAAGACTAGAAATGAACTAATTTATAAGCTAAAGAAAACATTTTAGAGACAAAATGTTTACAATAAAGCAGAAAAAAGGTATCACAAGTGGATTCCTCATTCTGAGGAATGAGACGAGGTTAAGATCCAGTACTTATTACATGAAGGCCTCCATTTTCCCCGTGCAGTATAAGGCAAGTTCATTTTCAGAGAGCTGAAAAGGGATGGTGGAACAGGCATGCTGATGTTAGAGAAGAAAGGTCAGGCTGGCCACTCTTTAGAGGTAACTGGAGAGGAGCTGACTTGGAATCATGTAAGATTTCAGGGCAGGGTTCCCAGCCCAGGGGAGAGACCATGAATGTAGCTGTACCACCTGTTTCCCAGGTTGTGTGAATTTCTGCAATAAAAGTCAACAACCTGGGTGCAAGAGCAAAGAAGAATAGATGGTTAGAGAGTCAGTTATTGATGAAGGTCAGAGAATGTGTCTTAAAAACACCGAGGTCCCTGGGACTGGTTTACCATGGAATAGGTGATGTCGCAGAAGAAGGTCGGGGCAGAAAAATAGGTCGATTGAGGACTGACCCAACAGGAATAAATGCATTAAGAGAGGACAGGTCTTATGTAGGTATTCCCATGTAATAACTTGACCCAAGACAAGTTCAAGATAAAACAGGATGAGGATGAGGAAGGAACCTCAAGAGCGGCTGGTCCATTCTCCTGAAGCCCACCAAACACCATTCCAAAGAGAAGGGACTCTACATTGTCTTCCAAGGTCACCAAAAGTGGATTTTCCTTGATATAAGAGATCAGAAAACGGATACTAAAAATTGCTGGGTTTGATGTCACATTCAACTCCATCACGAAGCTCAAATGCAGCCACAAACAATATGCAAATGAACAAGCATGATCATGTTTCAATAAAACTTTATTTTCAAAATAAGATATGGACTGGATTTGATCTACGATGAGTTTGTCAACTTCTGCCCTAGATTCCTTTATTTTGAGGTAATTGTTGTTTTAAAATTGTAAGAATGTTTTATATGCAGAGAATATTAACACTTTGTTTATTTTATTTTTTTGAGACAGAGTCTTGATTCACCTAGGTTAAAGTGCAGTGGCAAGATCTCGGCTTACTGCAACCTCTGCCTCCTGAGTTCAAGTGATTCTCCTGCCTCAGCCTCCCAAGTATCTGGGATTACAGGCGTGCACCACCACACCTGGCTAATTTTGCATTTTTAGTAGAGACGGGATTTCACAATGTTGACCAGGCTTTTTGCTTATTATATATACTGCCACTGCACTGCACTTCAGCCTGGGCAAAAGAAGAAGACTCACCTCTAAAAAATATATATTAAAAATTTTTAAATACCACACTTGTAACAAAAGTATTTTCCCTTGTAAAAACTAAATAAAAAAATATTTTCCCCTAACTTATTTAAATCTATCTCCTACATTTATCTCAACCTAGTTTAGTTTCTTTTCTTCCATTTATGAAATGTAACTAGTATTTTTTTTCATTGTTGTTACAAGTGTGGTATTTTAAAATTTTTAATTGCTTATTTTTGGAGATGGGGTCTTGCTCTGCTTCCCAGGCTAGAGTGCAGTAGTGCAGTCATAGTTCACTGCAGCCTTGAATTCCCGGGCTTAAGTGATCCTCCCACATCAGCCTCCCAAGTAGCTGGGACTATAGGTGCACTTCACCAGGCCCGCCTAGGTTTTTTGTAGAAACAGGGTTTCACCATGTTGCTCAGGCTGATCTCAAACTCCTGAGCTCAAGTGATCTGCTCACCTCAGCCTCCCAATGTGCTAGGATTGCAGACATGCATCATTGTGCCTGGCTGGTATTTTTTATTTAAGAACAAAAACTAAATAAATTATCTGGGCATGGTGGCACATGTCTGTGGTCCCAGCTGCTCAGGAGGCTGAGATGGGAGAATCGCTGAAGCCCAGGAGGTAGAAGCTGCAGTGAACCGTGATCGTGCCTGTGGACTCCAGCCTGGGCAACAGAGTGAAGCCCAGTCCCAAAATATAAAAATAAAAATTGTGTTTATTGTTTGTGTGTGTGTGTGTGTGTGTGTGTGTGTATATATATATATATATATATATATATATATACACTCTGTATTTGCAATGATCTAAATGTGTGTGTCACTCCAAAATTCATATTTTGAAATCCTAACCCTCAAGGTGATCGTTTTAGGAGTTAGGTTTTTGGGAAGTAATTGGGTCATAAGGTAATTGGGTCATAATTTCTCATTAATGAAATTATTGACCTTATAAAAGAGACCCTAGAGAGCTCCAGTGCCCCTCTACCATGTGAGGATACAGCTGGAAGGCATCATCTATGAATCAAGAAATGGGTCCTTCCCAGACACTGAATCTGTTGGTGCCTTGATCTTGGACTTCCAAGCCTCTAGAATTTTAAGAAATAAATGTTTATTGTTTATAAGCCATCCAGTTTATGGTTTTTCATTATAGCAACCAAAATGGACTAAGACAGTATTTACATATCTCATTCCAAAATATTTTATGATGGCTAAAAGTTTTATTACATGTTGTCATTGAAAACAGTAAGCTTTTTCTTTTCATTTTTTTTAAATCACATGCACAAATGCTTTAAAGTAAGGTCCAGTGGCCTCATCATGGTCTGGGAGCCCATGCCTACGTCTCCACTGTCCTGTCCCTCTAGCTGACGGCCCTGGCCTTCTTTCTCAGTTCCTCCCGTGTGTCAAGCACTTCTTCTCAGCACCTTCAAACATTCTGAAGTGCTCTCTCCCAAACTCTCCATTGGGCTTTGTCTCATTCTCCCTCCTCATCTCAACACAGAGAGTATCTCTTCAAAAACTTTCTTAAATCTCCAAGACAAATTATGAACTCCCAGTTAGTCTAACCTTTTCTAGCCTTCATCTCAACTAATAAAATCTTTAATTATATAATTACAGACTAGTGTGTTTATTAGTATCTTCTGTCTGCATAGGAACTCATTGAATGTTGGTTGAATTAATGAATAGAAGATTAAAATAGTTAAGTATGACAACTATTACTAATGAAATAAAAATCTCATTTATTCTCCACTGATGTGAAATACAAGGCCACTCAAACTGAACAGCATATTTAATATATTTATGAAAAAAATGTAAGATCTTCACCTCATAATCAATTGAATAGAACTAGATTGACCAAATATTACTACATATATTAGTTATTTGTGAACAGCTAGTTCAAATTATCATTTATGCTACAGAGAAAAACTTTTTTTTTTTTTTGAGATGGAGTCACATTCTGTTGCCCAGGTTGGAGTGCAGTGGCATGATCTCAGCTCACTGTAACCTCTGCCTCCCAGGTTCAAGCAATTCTCCCTGCCTCAGCCTCCTGAGTAGCTGGGATTACAGGCACCTGCTACCACACACAGTTAATTTTTGTATTTTTAATAGAGACGGGGTTTTGCCACGTTGTCCAGGCTGTTTCTCGAAATCCTGACCTCAGGTGATCCACCCACCTCAGCCTCCCAAAGTGCTTGGATTACAGGTGTGAGTCACCATGCCTGGCCTGCCAGAGAAAAATATTATTTTTATAAAAATTATGTAAATAAAAATTCTCATGATTTAAAATTAGCTTTTGCTCCTGTTAGTCTGAAGTTTTACTATTGTCATTACATTAATTCCTGCATTTATCCATTTAGACATTCATTCAATTATATCTTTTTTTATTATCTTCTTGACATTAAGCCCTGATAATTAGAAGATGAACTGTGCATAGTTTTCACCCTATGAGTTTTGAGCCAAGTGAGATGCATGCCAATGAATTACAGCCAATGAGTAGCCCAGCACAGAAGTAAATACAGTGAGGTGCTTATTGTCTGGAAAGGTCAAGGAAGGTTTTTTAGATATAACATGCTTGAGGCTGTCTCATATTTTAACTGTCAATAAAGAGGAAAAGTAGGTGAAATACTGTTAAGAAATATCAAAAAGTTATACACCCCATTTATAATGTCTTATGAAAGTCATTCTTTACATCGGTAAAAAATACCTTTATCCATTTTGTCAATTGTCTTCAGTTACAACTAGATTTCACTCAACTTCAGTGTGGCAGAGACTGGCTAGATGCTTACCAAACCCACTTCCTCTCCCTGGAGACACAGCTAAACATTTCCTAGCTCTGAGATGGAACGTGCCTGATGTGATGGCCAAGACAGTTAAGAGTTGGTTGCCTTCCCTATATGCTCTCTTCCTTCCACAGCAATCTTGGAGTCCAGAATTAGAAGACAGTAGTGTAACAAGATGAAAGGACCTGGATCCCTAAATGATGGCAAGAAGTGCCTCACCATGTCAGACTATAGCATGAGCAAGTAATTAAGCCACTGGAATTTTAAGGATGTTTGTTACAGCAGTTAGCTTATCCTAATGATTCATTCCATTGTGAGGGTAGCGTGTAGTCAAATCATAATTTTAAAGAACGTAATAAATGACAGATATTCTTAGTCCCTTTTAAAATATCCACTCCCTCTTCTTTGCTAACAGGACTCCAGTTCTGTTTGGGATGCCAATTTGCACAGCTTTAAAGGAAAGATTTTGATTGGTCTAAGCTCATCATGAGAATTCTGTTCCCCACCCTTCTAGCCTTCCCTGTAGTGAAAATGGTCATGCAGCCCAGTTCTAGCTAAGAAACCTAATGGAAAGTCCACTGCAGGGATTTCTGAGAAAGGTTTTCCTTCCCTGATAAAGGAAATCTGTATGGCTGGCATCATCCCTTTTTCCCCCCTCATTGCCTTAAACAGCAAAACAGAAACCTGCATGAGTGGGGGCTACATTCTGAACTAATAAATGCATTCTTTTTGTTTGTTTTGTTTTTGAGACAGAGTCTCACTCTGTCTCCGGGTTGTAGTGCAGTGGTGCGATCTCAGCTCACTGCAACCTCCACCTCCCTGGTTCAAGCAATTCTCCTGCCTTAGCCTCTGAGTAGCTGGGGTTACAGGCACGTGCCACCATGCCTGGCTAAATTTTTTTTGTATTTTTAGTAGAGATGGGGTTTCAGTGTGTTAGCCAGGATGGTCTCGATCTCCTGACCTTGTGATCCGCTCGCCTCGGCCTCCCAAAGTGCTGGGATTACAGGCGTGAGCGACCATGCCCGGCCCCCCCTTTTTTTTCCCTAAGAGACAGGGTCTTGCTCTGTCACCCAGGCTGCAGTACAGTGGCAAGACTATAGCTCACTGCAGTCTCAAACTCCTGGGCCCAAGGGATCCTCCCCGCTCAGCCTCTCGAGTACCTGGGACTACAGGTGCATGCTACCATGGCTGACTGTTTTTTTAACTTTTTGTAGAGACAGCCTCACTGTGTTGCCTAGGCTGGTATCAAACTCCTGGCCTCAAGTGATCCTCCTGCCTTGGTCTCTCAACGTGCTGGGATTACAGGCATGAGCCACCACGTCCAGTCAATAAATGAATTCTGAATTAACATCATACATCCACTAATGCCATAAATTTGTGGGCTAATATGAGACACACATGAAAGAAGAATGCATGCCCCATCTAAAGGCATTCAAAGATAATTTTTTATTTAAATGTTAAAAATACAAAACAAAGACCTCAGTGGGACCAAAACCACTCAGTTCATGAAATGTGAAATATAAAGGTCTGTTAATTTAACAGTCATACTTGTTTGTCATCATCTATTAAATACAGAACATGTGTCTCTCATATTTTCTTAATGCATTTCCTGTAAATTAGTATGATGTACTGGCTAAGAGTTCAGGCTTTGAAATCAGACTTCCTGGATTCAAATCCCAGTTCCAGTACACTACACTTAAGTTACTGTGTGAACTTAAATGTGGTGTACTAAACTTCCGTCTGTTTCTCATTACTAAGATGGAGATAATCATAGCATATACTTCTAAGGATGGTGATGAGGATGAAAGAACACAACAGATACGATGTACTCAATCAAGTGGTTGGTACACAATGCTGAATAAAATAAGCATTTATTTTTATGACTTCCAAATTTCACCAGACAGCTTCAAGTCGTGAAATAACCCATTGAGAAAGTCCTTGCTTCCTATGTGTGTAAGTGTACTTTATGTTCAGGGACTCCTGATGAGTAAACTAAAGAATAATTAAGGTTGCCTGGCAGCCTGTAGACTGCTTGGATTTTAGGCAGGGTTAAAACAACATCACGGCTTAGTTGTTTTAAGTAAAGGATTAGAGTCAATGACTAAGAGTCAAGGGCAGGATGAGAGAGGACACTTGAAGAGTGGGTGTGTGTCCTCTCCTATCCCTGTGAACTCTTACACACTGGGCCTATGGTATCTGGGGCCTGGCTCTAGACATGATGAGAAACAGATAAATGCCAAGTAATAGCCACAGACGATAATCCTAACAGTGAAGGCGGCCAGGCTTCCTACCACTCCCTCCTTTTTCCCCTATTATTCTCCAAAATGATTATTTGCCCTAACAAGGATAAGGCTCATGTTCTTCTGCCTCTACATCTCTGCTCATGCAACTCCCTTCCCTGAAAAACCCATCAGCCCATCTCTGCCTGTCAAACACTATTTGTTTCTCAGAGTTAAGCATAAACGCCCCCTCTTTCAAGATAGCATCTCTAGTTTTCCTACTCAAATAGTCTTCCTGAAATTTCTGAACTTTTGTTAAACTTCATTCCAAAACTTTTTTTTTTTTTTGAGACAGAGTTTCATTCTTCTTGCCTAGGCTGGGGTGCAATGGCACAATCTCGGCTCACCACAACCTCTGCCTCCCAGGCTCAAGCGATTCTCCTGCCTCAGACTCCGAGAAGCTGGGATTAGAGGCAGGCGTCACCATGCCCAGCTAATTTTGTATTTTTAGTAGAGATGGGGTTTCTCCAGGTTGGTCAGGTTGGTCTCAAACTCCCAACCTCAGGTGATCCACCCACCTCGGCCTCCCAAAGTGCTGGGATTACAGGCGTGAGCCTCCGCGCCCAGTCTCCAAAACATTTTTAGCGTATTTACTATGACCTTAGAATTATTCTATGTGCTGAACAGACACAACCTTGACTCTGGGAATTGTTTGATGGCTATAATAAATTAAATTTATGTGTACCTTTAGTTTTCCCCCACAAGATGCGCCCTGGCTTATAAGAAGAGATATGCATCATGTAACAAAATAGGAAAAGAAAGTTCAGGTCCAAAAGAAATCAAATATACTAAACAACAGATGTAGAGTTCAGCATCAAATTTAGCTCTAACTTTCCTAGGGAACAGGAACTAAGGAGGGGAACACAACAGTCTCTTACCAACACAGAAGAGGATGCATGCCAGCTTCTCAGGACAAACAAAACTTATTCCTTACTTTAAGATATAGTAATTTATCACTTGGGATATTCCAGAGGTTTCAAACAATTGCATTTCAGTGTAAAAATTGCTAGAACAGGTTTCCTTTAGGCACTCAGGCCTCAGGCATGAGTACGGTCTGCTTTGGAAGAGGCTAACCTCCAGAGTCCTCTGCTATAGCAAAAGGTCTGGCTGGACCCCAGTGAGATCAGTGGAATTGCCAACACCAACTCCTGCAAGCCAATCTGGAAGATGATCAAAGACCGACTGATCATCTCAAGCCCGTGACTGTCAATTCCCAGTCTCAATATTGGAAAAACACCTTGGCCCGCCAGAAGGGCAGGCAATTCTCAAATGCCCAAGATGGTAACCTGTACTAGGAATAGGAGAATTCTGCACTGGCTGTGAATTTAAAAGGATAGACTACCACAAGCATCACATCCCATACCAGAAGGTGAAAGGGTACATATTCAAAAACAAGCAGTAGGCCGGGCACAGTAGCTTATGCCAGTAATCCTAGCACTCTGGGAGGTGAGGCTCGTGGATCACCTGAGGTCAGGAGTTCAAGACCAGCCTAGCCAACATGGCAAAGCCTCATATCTACCAAAAATACAAAAATTAGCCAGGCATGGTGGTGGGCACTTGTAATTCCAGCTACTCCGGAGGCTGATGCAGGAGAATTGCTGGAACCCAGGAGGCAGAGGTTGCAGTGAACTGAGATCATGCCATCATACTCCAGCCTGGGTGACTAAGAGCAAAACTCCATTTCAAAAAAAGAAAAAAAAAAAAAAAAAAAAGCAGATTCTCATGGAACACATCCAAAAGCTGAAGGCAGACAAAGTCTGCAAGAAGCTCCTGGCTGGCCACGCTGAGGCCCACAGGTCTGAGACCAAAGCATGCAAGCTCCCTGACGAGAGGCTCCAGACCAAGAAGGAGGGGAGCATCAAGACTTTGTCCATAGAGGAAGAAACCAAGAAATAAAGCTCACTGTCCCCCTTTATCTGCACACAGTGATCTCAGCAATTATATAGATCAATAATTCCCTAAAATACCCAATCATTCAATATTGGTATTACATTGTCATTAGTAAACTTTTTTTTTTTACCTGCCAAAACAAAAGACTGCTAAATCAGAGGCAGGTACAATATGCTATAGGATAAAAATAAATTCACTAGCCAGGTGCGATGGCTCACATCTGTAATCCCAGCACTTTGGGAGGCTGAGACGGGTGAATCACCTGAGGTCAGGAGTTCAAGACCAGCATGGTCAACATGAGGAAACCCTGTCTCTACTAAAAATACAAAAAAATTAGCTGGGCGTGGTGGTGCATGCCTGTAATCCCAGCTACTCAGTAGGCTGAGGCAGGAAAATCGCTTGAACCTGGGAGGCAGAGGTTGCAGTGAGCCGAGATCGCGCCATTGCACTCTAGCTCGGGTGACAAGAGCAAAACTCCATCTCAAAATAAGTTCACTAAATTTAACACTCCTTAAATGTACATAAGAACTATTATTTGTTAATAACAACAAAGACTGCAATGTTATATCGAAGGGTAACCTAACCAGAACATCATCCTAAAACTCTTTTTCAGAATTAAACAGCTGAAATAGTATGCAAGGATTTAAACAAATGTCAATCACAGTACAACAAAAACATACATCCTATAGAGATGAAATGTAATATTTGAGTCAAACAATAAAAGTATACTCATTTTTTCATCTCCCTGTGTTGGGCTTTACCTTGTCATATGTAAATAATTCTCTTCCAGTTAAATTGGGTCTGATGGGAGTTCAGCTAAATAGGAGAACAGCTTGTCTTTTCTGGAGAGATGGTGCACTCAGGGTGTAGTTGGGTATCTATTAGGGATGCTGCCTTCCACATCCAATTTCTTTCAATGACTACATACTTTCAACGACTACATACTTTTATTTGAATGTCTGTCCATCATCTCAATCTTAATCTAAAATCAAATTCATCATTTCCATCCCGAAAAAACGGACTTCTGTCTTTCCTATTACTGTTAATGGTAAGATCTTTCTCCCAGGAAGTTGGGCTTGAAAGCTTGGAGTTATCAGTCTCTCATCCCTCTCCTCTGACTCCAAAATTCAATCAGCAATCACATATCTCTTTTCATTTTTTGAGTCCCCTTTTTCTCTTTTATTTCCAACACTAATATTCAGGTCCATGTGCACACATACGTATGCAATAGCTGAAAGCTGCCATTCTAAAATACAACAATGTCACAATCCTGTTAAGAAATGTCTGGTTATTGGCCATTTGCCTGTCACCATTTGAGAAATGCCTATTCAGATCTTTTGCCCACTTTTTAACCAGATTATTATTATTATTATTATTTTTTTGCTGTTGAGTTCCTTGTACATTTTGATCATTAGTGCCTTGTTGAATAAATACTTTGCAAATATTTTCTTCCATGCTATAGGTTGTCTTTTCACTCTGTTGATATTTTTTCCCTGGCTATGCTGAAGTTTTTTAGTTTAATATAGTTCCATTGTTCTTTTTTTTTTTTTTTTTTTTGAGAGACAGAGTCTTGCGCTATTGCCTAGGCTGGAGTGCAATGGTGCGATCTTGGCTCACTGCAACCTCCGCCTCCCAGATTCAAGCGATTCTCCTGCCTCAGCCTCCTGAGTAGCTGGGACTACAGGCACACGCCACCACACCCAGATAATTTTTTCGTATTTTTAGTAGCAATAAGGTTTCGCCATATTGGCCAGGATGGTCTCGATCTCCTGACCTCGTGATCCACCCATCTCGGCCTCCCAAAGTGTTGAGATTCAGGTGTGAGCCACTGCTCCCAGCCTATTTTTGGTTTTATTGCCCATGCTGTTGAAGTCTTAGCCATAAAATCGTTGCCTAGACTCAATGCTCTGAAGCAATGTTCTAAAGCATTTCCCTTGTTTTCTTCTAATAGCTTTGTAATTTTAGGTCTTATGTTTAAGTATTTCATCCACTTTGAGTTGGTTTTTGTATACAGCCAACAAGTATATGAAAAAATGCTCAACATCACTAATCACCAGGGAAATGCAAATCAGAACTACAATGAGATATCACCTCTACTCAGTTGGAATGGTTACTATGAAAAAGACAAAAAAATAACAGATGCTGGTGAGGAAGCAAAGAAAAAGGAACTCTTATATATACTGTTGGTGTAAATTAGTACAACCATTACATAATATAGCCATTATGGAAAATAGTATGGGGGTTCTCAAAAAAATTAAAAATAGAACTACTGGCTGGGCGCCGTGGCTCACAACTGTAATCCCAGCACTTTGGGAGGCCGAGGTGGGTGGATCACGAGGTCAAGAGATCAAGACCATCCTGGCCAACATGGTGAAACCCCGTCTCTACTAAAAAAAAAATACAAAAATTAGCTGGGTGTGGTGGCGTGTGCCTGTAGTCCCAGCTACTCGGGAGGCTGAGGCAGGAGAATTGCTTGAACCTGGGAGGCGGAGGTTGCAGTGGGCTGAGATCGCACCACTGCACTCCAATCTGGTGCCTAGCAACAGAGTGAGACTCTGTCTCAAAAAAAAAAAAAAAAAATAGAACTACTATAGAATCCAACGATCCCATTACTGGGTATATCTCCAAAGGAAAGGAAAGCAGTATAAAGGGATATCTGCACTCCCATGTTTATTGAAGTACTATTCACAATAGCCAAGATATGTAATCAACTTAAATTTCCATCAGCATATAAATGGATAAAGAAAATGTGGTATATACAAACAGTGGAATACTATTCCGCCATTAAAAAAAAAGAATGAAATCCTGTCTTTGGTGGCAACATGGATGGGCCTGGAGGACATTATATTAAGTGAAATAAGCCAGGCACAGAAAGACAAATACTGCACATTCTCACTCATATATGGGAACTAAAAATAAAAAATGTTGAGCTCATAGAAGTAGAGTCGAATTGTAGCTATTAGAGGAAAGAAAGGGTGAGGGGAGGGAAACGATAGGGAGAGGCAGGTCTGGATACAAAATTACAGCTAGATTGGAGGAATAAGTTCTGGTGTCCTGTAACACCATAGGGGCAATATGGTTAACTATAATTTATGTTTTCAGAAAGCTAAAAGAGGATTCTAAATGTTTACAATACAAAAAATTATAAATGTTTCAGGTGATAGATATGCTAATTACCCTGATTTGACCATTACATATTGTATACATGTATTGAAATATTCTGCATCCCATAAATATGTACAATTATTATGTGTTAACTAAAAATGAAAGAAAAAAAGAAACTTTCAGTGGGCCCTTGTTACTCATTTTATGTAGGCTACACTTCAGATCCTAGACTTCACTGACTCCATAACATGGTCTTAATTTAACATCTTTTCCCCTCATCAACCTCTTATTTCCTTCACTTTCATCCCAATTCTACCCGCCATCCCTCTATTCACTTTCAGTGTTCAACAATGACAAACTATTCTCTTTTTCTCTTCCCAGTTAATCCAAATTCAATTCTTCAGGGCTTAGGTAAAATCCCACCTTGTAAACAAAGTTTTCTTAGACTTCCTCACCCGTTGCTTAACTCACACTACTTACTACCATCTACCTCAACAACTATTTTTATATAGCTTTGTGATATCACTAATTTTGTCTTACAGAATTTACATTTTCTCTGATGGTGTGCATGTGAACATGTATCTTATCTTCCCAGCTAAAACAAAAGTTCCTTATGCTTCTTTTTTATTCCCACAGTGCTTAGCACCTAATAGGCACTTAAATATATCACAGAATTTGGGAGGAGAATGTCATCAATGTCCACTTCCACCCAGGATGGGAATCCCTGTGACATTCCTCACAGCCCATCCTCTAGCCTCTGCTGAACACTTTAGTGACACTTCTCAGATACATCACAAGATAGTATGTTATACTGTTAGGAGCACCAGCTCACAGACAGGTTTTCATCAGTCTCTGAAGTACCAAATGATATGTTCAATATGTTTTCCTGTACATACACATACATGTATGTACATACACAAAGTATCTCAGGAAGGGTATGCTAGAAATAGAGTTATCTCCAGTTATGGGATTTGGGTGACTGGGAAACAAGTGTAGAAGACAACCTCATTTTCATTATTAGACTCTTTAATATACTTAATAGTAAAGTAAAACATGTTTTTAAGTTTCTTTTTTTTTTTTTTTTTTGAGATAAAGTCTTGCTCTGTCGCCCAGGCTGGAGTGCAGTGACATGATCTCGGCGCACTGCAACCTCTGCCTCCTGGCTTCAAGCAATTCTCCTGCCTCAGCCTCCTGAGTAGCTGGAAATACAGGTGCAAGTCACCACTCCTGGCTAATTTTTTGCATTTTTAGTAGAGATGGGGTTTAACCATGTTGGCCAGGACGGCCTCGATCTCCTGACCTCATGATCCGCCCACCTCGGCCTCCCAAAGTGCTAGGATTACAGGCATGAGCTACCAAACCCCACAAGTTCTTTCTTGCTATATGTTTAATCTTCCTCCGTGAAATTTTTATCCTAATCCTGTTTCTGATCTTTAGAGCTGCCCAGTATAAATCAAATATGCTAATTAGTTGATAAATATTTTAATGAACTGTTGCTAAGAATCATACAAATATGTATATACAACTGAGTTTTTATTAAAGCCCTTAATAGTGTTAATAACATATTATTTTAAATGAATTAAAAATTTGTTCCAATATGCCTTAGTATGCTTAAACAATCCTTTTTTTTTTTTTAACTAATAAACCATTTCCAAATCGGTTGTCTTAATTTTTTATTTCCTCGTCTCACTCTCATGTCTTAATTGTTTTAATTAAATTTTTCCACAGGCCTTAATTTTCATTCTTACTGGCAAAAGGCACTTGTTGCCTTAGGCATTAAGGTTTATCTTGTATACTATATAAGCAGCTCTATGATGTTGACACCTGTAGTGCCCTTTTATTGCATAAAACCATAAGACATGTTCAGTAGCTTTAAGGATATATAAATAATACCGAGAACTGGGCATAATCTGCAAATTATAAAACAGCTTTTGGAAGAAAGGCCATTCATTCCTAAATATTGTTAAAAATCTACAGAATGAATAAAGATATCCTCCTCCTTTACCATTATGAATAAGCGATTATATTGTGAATCAAATACCCTATGCTCTAATCCTGGCTCTTTAAGTATCTCTAGGGCTCCAATTTTTTCTCCATCAGTAAAATAGACATGAGTATGAGACTAATTTTGAAATCCTTTTGCAATCTAGTTTTCTGTTTATGATATCTTCACCCCAGAAAGTACTCAGGCATTACAGTATACATATTAATAATTAGGATTTATAACTACTTGCCTAATGAAAAGTAACCCTTTTCTCCCAGAGGTATGGCAAGGCTTCCTTAGTGCTGGAATCATTTGCTTGTTCCAGACATCCTTCTTGTCACTTATCAACAATGAACAACTTGTACAGAGATCTTCATAAGCCTATCTGTGTTTTCAGATGTGACCAATCTCCTCATTTGAACTCTAAGTTACTGATACCAGGGCCAGGCATGGTGACTCATACCTGTAATCCCGGTACTTTGGGAGGCTGAAATGGGAAGATCACTTGAGCCCAGGAGTTCAAGACCAGCCTGGGCAACACGGCAAAACCCCATTTTTACAAAAAATACAAAAATTAGCGAGGCATGGTGGGTTCACCTGGAGTCCTAGCTACTCAGGAGGCTGTGGTGGGAGAACCACTTGAGCCTGGGAGGCAGAGGTTTCAGTGAGCTGAGATCGTGCCACGGCACTCCAGCCTGGGCAACAGAGTAAAACCCTGTCTCAAAAAATAAAAGATACTGGCATCATGAAAATTGTTCCTAAACTCACCTGACTTTGTAGAGGAACAGGGGACTTCAAGCAAGAACTATGACTACCACCTACAGTTTGCACTGTAATTAGTAATTCCTCTGAAAGTCCCACTAATAAAATTTAGCTTGATTCCATAAGTACTTTAGTGTCTACTTGGCACAAGGCAATGTGCCAGAAGCTGGCACAAACACTTCTCCCTTTCCCACCCAGGACAATAGGACAAAGACAGGAAACATGAAAAGCCTCCTGTGGGTGAAAAGGCTGCTTTTGATTCTGCTGTGCTCATCAAGCACCTGCCTACCCCTGTATCAAGTCTACCACCATTACTAGATGCCAATCGTGCATCTGGAAAAACTTTCCTGTAATTTATATCCTTTAGTCCTAGTTCTTAATAACATAAGAACCAACTGAATCAGGGGGCAAAAGACCCTGAAGTGAAGGCTGCCAATGTGATCCTCTGATTAACATATTCCCCTATTTACACTTGGAATATCTGGAAATCTCCTCACTTCACCATTTTTCTGTGCCTCAGTTTCTTAATTTGTAGGGAGGATCCCGATTTCCATGTTAAATTTTTTAGCTATTAGGCTCTCAGGGAGCGATGTTCAGTTTTTCAGACAAAATAGTATTTTGGCCTCCTGGGCAAAAAAAAAAAAAGCTTGGGCTGGGACTGGCTTATCTCAAGTCTTTGTCATTTCTACTATTTCTGAAGGGCAGAAAGCAAAAGTAGAAAAAATAGCCTGCAAATACCTTCCCTTATCACCATTTATTACTGGATGGGGTCATAAGGCAATCAAGCAAGTGCTTCTTGCAGTCATTTCTCTCTCAACAGGTATTTACTGAGCCATTACATCTGCCCTAGGATCTGAAGAATCCAAAAGCAAAAACAATTAAGACATTGTTCCTACTCTCTGTAACTTCATGAGGTAAAGGGGAGGTGGGGTTTCTCAAAAAACCCAATTAAGATCAGCTAAATGTTGCCAGGGGTGGTGGCTCACGCCTGTAATCCCAGCACTTTTGGGAGGCTGAGGCGGGTGGATCACCTGAGGTCAGGAGTTGAGACCAGGCTGGCCAACACGGTGAAACCCAGACTCTACTAAAAATACAAAAATTAGCTGGGGGTGGTGGTGCACGCCTGTAATCCCAGCTACTCAGGAGGTTGAGGCAGGAGAATCACTTGAACCCGGGAGGCGGAGGTTGCAGTGAGCCAAGATCGTGCCATTGCACTCTAGCCTGGGTGACTCGTCTCAAGAAAAAAAAAAAAAGAGCAGAAAATGTTAGATTATCTGATACTGACAATAAGAGAAGAAATCAATTACACAATCTTACAACTGTCAGAAATCTAGGAGGCCATCTAACTTAACCTTTCCCCAAAAGCAGAAATCTTCCAACATCCTTGCCAGGGTCATTAATGTTCTGCTTTAATGTGGAACTAACATCTCACAAAGCAGTCCATTTAATTTTTCAAAGTCTCTTACTGCTAGAACATTTTATTGCAATTTGAACCAAAACTCTCTCACTTATTATTCTATACAGCAGTGTTTTTCAAAACTGTATTTTTTAAACCATGCAATGTGTTTTTAAAAGAAATAGTAGGCACAAACCCAATATACAAAGCAGTTAAAAGTGGAACTCTTCTGTTGGCAGCTGCAGGGGGCACTCAGCATGTCCACTAGTCTCTGGCTCTTCTCTACCTCCATGCAGTCCAAGGCTCACCAAAAAATCCCTGAAGCTCTGCAGAGCACAATTTGAAACCACTGCCTTAAAGGTAATTAGAGTAAATCTAATTCCAGCTGCATATGTCAACCCTTGAAGACAGATATCTTGTTTCTCTTTAAATCTTTTCTAGATTAAACTTGCCCATATCAAATGATCTATTCCATCTATGTTATTTTTTCTTTATATCGACCCCATCCTAATCATTCTCCTCCTAAAAATGTAGAAACCCTATTCGAACACCACTCTTTAAATACTGTAACCAGCTGAGGATACAGCCTCTCTTACTATCTGGACACCAGCAGTTGAAGAGGGTTTAGTGAATGGAGACGGACCTGAGCCAGACCTTGAGACATATGGGATTTAGATAGGTAAGAAGAGAAAAGATAAAATTCCAGGTTGGGAAACTAGCATGAACACAGATACAGAAATTAAAGCAAGGGCCTCCTGATACATTTTTAACACTTTTCTTCAAGATCCTTATGGGTTCTTTTTCATTCAGCTAGCTGCCCACTTTCTCATTTATTTCTTGGAAGAAAATTAAGCCAGGTCTTATCTCCATGAACATGGGCTTTTACTGTGTTGGGGCCAAACTAGTGACATCATCTGATCCATACTAAAATTAGGTCATTTCAATATTACAGTCATTGCTACTGGGGAAAGAGTATTTGATGAAGATGTTTGATAAGCCTGTAAAAAAAAAAAAAAAAAAAAACCTGTGTCATCTTCCATTTGAGTCAACATCATAGCAAGAGGATTCATAAAGTTTATAACACTATTAAGAAGCTCTGGCCAGGCGCGGTGGCTCACGCCTGTAATCCCAGCACTTTGGGAGGCCAAGGCGGGTGGATCACGAGGTCAGGAGATCAAGACCATCCTGGCCAACATGGTGAAACCCCCTCTCTACTAAAAAAAAAAAAAAAAAAAAAAAAATTAGCTGGGCGTGGTGGCACACGCCAACAGTCCCAGCTACTTGGGAGGCTGAGGCAGGAGAACTGCTTGAACCAGGGAGGCAGCGGTTGCAGTGAGCCGAGATCGTGCCACTGCACTCCAGCCTGGCACCTGGCAACAGAGACTCTGTCTCAAAAAAAAAGAAAAAGAAAGAGAAGCTCCCTGAAGAGTCTCAATTCTAAATCCAACCCAAAGAACACCTTATCTCCACAAAATAATCTTGTTTATCACTTATCAAACCACAGGGTTGATATGCACCCCAAATGGACTGTAAAAACAATAGCATTTCCATATACATGAGTGTTAATCTACCAAGGCAAATCATCCTGTGAAAAATTAGTGACCTAATTTTAGTATGGATCAGATCATGTCACTAGTTTGGCCCCAACACAGTAAAAGCCCATGTTCATGGAGATAAGACCTGGCTTAATTTTCTTCCAAGAAATAAATAAGAAAGTGGGCAACTAGCTGAATGAAAAAGAACCCATAAGGATCTTGAAGAAAAGTGTTAAAAATGTATCAGGAGGCCCTTAATTTCTGTATCTGTGTTCATGCTAGTTTCCCAACCTGGAATTTTATCTTTTCTCTTCTTACCTATCTAAATCCCATATGTCTCAAGGTCTGGCTCAGGTCCATCTCCATTCACTCCATATATATATATATACAATGTTTTCAGTAAATATGCCCATCACAGTCCATTTTCTTATGCTACTTGATTTTACTATTTATAGATAGGAATTCAAGCTCATCAGTTTTTCATATAACTAGTTTTTCTTTCAGCAAGGAAGATCTTAAAGACAGTGCATTTCACTATACACATTTTTCCTATAAGATATATTCTTTAGTGATTATATGAATATGTACTATTTTACCTTATAAGAATGGGAATTTCATACACACAGCATCACAAATTTGGGGACTGAACTTGTCCTAAACAACTGTAACGTGTTATGAAGCTGAGAATTTTAAGGCATTTAAAAAAACTGATCTCACTAGCATTCAGGGTATTTGATTCAGACATTTTATTTCCATTATTTTCTCTTTTTCCTTCATCTCAAAAGGAGATAATCTGAATTGCTCTAATCTGAAAAACAACAATAAGTGTAGCAAATACTTGACAATGAAGATGGAAAGCCTCTAAAAATCTGTTACCTTAGTAACGGCAAGAATGTGGAAGAATAAGAATACACTGTCAGGACATCATTTCAGTTTCTACAGATTTGAGGCCTAAATACAGTCGGCTTTCATTAGCTTTTTGTTTTTCCCAGCAGGTCCTTGGACTTTGAAACAAAACCTGAATGACAGCTATGAGCAATTCCAGCCTGGCTCCTGATTAGCTATGCCAAACAAAACAACTCTCTGCAGTGTAAACTTTCCAGGCATCTGCAACCAAGCCTCTGTAGAGACTATAATTCCTCCGTGAGATTTGAAGGAGAGTCAGAGGTTGGGGGGTGGGGGTGGGGGTGAAGGGTGACCAGGAGGGGGGAAGGGGAGAAAGGATAAGACCTTCCACTCTACCTCGAACTAGTTCCCTGAACTAGTTTCTGATTAAAGCAGGGGGAAAATGAAGTAGAACTTGTCTTGGTCTTGTTGTTATTGTAGCTTTTAACTCTGCCTTATTTTACAATTTAATAATCAATCCTCTAAATTTGAGTATTCTATTCCAATGAACATCTATGACACTCTTAATATCAGTATATCCAAACTACTCATTCATTTAAAGCACATAAGCAATTCTGAGACCTTATTAGCATCAAATAGAGTAAGGAATAGATTAAAGTGATCCAAAAGAGAAGAACAACAACAATCATGCATGGAAGACAGTGCCCTATATGTATGCGAGCTAATATTTTGTGTCATTTGTTGTCATCATTTTTTTTTCTGGATGCAGATCTAAAATTAATTACACTAAATAAAAGTAAATTGTTCTGTGTGTTCCCATCTGCTACATAATTAGATCCCTAAGGAACTATTAAGCTTTTTTCTTGTGATCACGCCCTTTGATTCTACCTAAACAACATACCTTTATCTACATACACAAATGAATTACAGGTTAGATCTCAAAGCAGTTAATTTTTATCAGATGCTTGATTTTGAAGTTATCAGTGGTTTCAGACAAAATTCTGCACTGGGTAGTCACATGGCAACTCAACTGTAAAGAGATGAGAATTAAACTAAAAGGTAGACAAAATCTGCCAACAATCTTCCTAATAACTTCAGAAATAAAAATGATTGTTTTTATATTTCTTGGTCATACAACAAAATGGTAGCAGTGAATGTTGTTCTTGTCTTCTGAAAAATGACACTTAACTACTCTCCAATCTCTATTGCTTCTGAGATAACCTACAAAAACTGATGACTGACTGACTTAGCATGCCAGGTGACAGAGATCCCTACTTCTAGTCAATAACCATTTATTAAACAGTGTCACAGTGAGTAGGTAGCATTTAAAGTAAGGAGTAGCTCTACCATCCTAAAATATAATTTGCAGATACATGACAACAGATGTCACAGAAAATTTATCATTTACATAGCCATATCATAAAAGTCTAACTTAGATTTATGACAACATTAAATTTAAGTCATTGAAGATTCAAATGGAAAATTCAAGTTCAGACACAAACTATTCTATATAAAGATTTATCAAAAATCACAACCAGGGAGATATTAATTTTGGAAACTAAAGACAAGGAGATTTCAATGTTTAAAACAGGTAATTCAAAACTAGAAAACTACATGTCCAATTATTTTATTCAATTTGTAGTCTCACCATAGAAACTATAGAAAACAACCTTAAGAATATTTTTGTAATGGATGAAGACAAGGATAGTAACCTATGAACAAGTGAAAACCCTTCAATATGAGTCTATGCTTGCAGTCCCAAACCAAACGTGCTGATTCAGCACAAAGTCATCAATGGAGTTCTTATCTTTTAAAGGAACAATCCATTGTCTGGCTGAAACAAAGGGCAGTACACAGGAAATCAGCCAAATCTGGGCCAGATGGCCACTGATTCAAGTTTCATTCTCCCCATCCCCCACCTTCCCTGGCACTGCAAAAAAAGATCCAGGCAGCATTTTCAGTCACCAGGTAATAATCTGCATGTGGGGTATAAACCTTTTACAATTACATATACTCCCTACCTCGACACCATGTAATTTGTTAAAGCAGAATGTCCTTATAAAACGTTTAATGAGGAAGTTCTATAAAGCAATTCCTGAAAATACCCATGTAAACATATCGTCTCCTAGGCATGGCGTGAAGTTTTACCAGACGAAATGATTAAGAGTATTCATACTAATTTGTTCTCATCTATTGTTTTTCTCAAACCATGACACAAACTAGAAATGAACCCAGAGAAAACTGGTTTATCATAGCCATTTCCAGGGGTTGATATCACTGGCTCACCACCTTGCAAAGAACTTCTAGGTTTTATAACCCAGAAACACTTTTTACAATTACAATGACACACTACCAAAATAAGTATTATAATAATGATTAATACTTTAACATCATGTTAAGAGACATAAAATTTTTGTTACAAAATATGTGTCTTAAACTAATTTGGCTGTGATCCAAATGAGGCAGAACATTGCTTTCTGTGTCAAAAAAGAAAACGACTGTTTGGGAAAGCAAAAGTGTAACCAAGCAAAAGTATCTCTAAGCATGTAATTTTATAAAGAATTTTATAAAGTATTTACATACTCCACCCAACCACACAAGTACCCCCATAAGGTGCATCATTCAAAATAGAGAAAGAATTGGAGTTTTTAAAGTTCACTTTCTCCAAGCCTCAGAAGTTAAGAGGAATGGCAGGGAATTTGGAGAAGGAGCAGAAAAAGAGATCTGTGTTTGAAAGGAGAGGTACTGTTATTACTCCTAAGAATGATGCTAATAACTCCTGTTCTCAAGGAAATCACCCCTACATATTATTCTGGAATCACAGAAAAAACAGGAGAAAAATGCTCATGGGTTTTCATAAAAAAAAAAAAACAGTGTGTCTGACCACGTGTCATAGAATCTATAAATTAGGATATTGCTATAGATACACAAGTCACATCCTTACTGGTTACTATAAAACTCAATTTTAAATTCTAACCAGTAGTTACTAATTAAAGCAAATCACACAAAATTATGTCTTAAGTCATGGAAACATTTATATTAAAGAATGGCATAAGTAAAAATTTAAGACCGCCTCAAAATGTTCAAAACACTTTTAATTTTCCTAACTGTATAAAATAAAGGTATTTAGAAAATAAAAGATTTAAAAAATAAAACTAAAGCTATTTATATTAAACAAAACTCTTTTCTTTGATGGCAACCCTTGACTCCATAGGGGTTGCATGAGAAATATTAACATTTATGTGGCTTAAGTAAATTTTGTCAACCAACAAAAAGCAATTCCTTTAGTAAATTTTATAATCCTTTTTATAATTACTTTGGAAATGTCAATGCAGGAGTAAATTTTATTGGCATGCTACAGTGTCGCTTTTCCAAAATTTACATATAGAAAGATTAGGGTAGATCAAAGAGGTTTTCTGCCTACTTGTTTGTTTTTTTAACACAAGATAATCACAAGCTGGTAATGAAATGACTAAAGACAAAAATGACTTCAAAATATGCAATCAACAGCAACTCACACAAATGGCCTATTTTATTGCAGGGAAGTAGAAAAGGCTGCTAAAAGCAACAGAAGGTAACCTCGCTTGAGAGAACATTCATGGTAGCTGACACAATGCCAATAGCAACTATGAAATAAAGCAAAATTACAGAGCTTCAAATCTTGACCTGTTTTAAAGAAAACAGTGGTAAGTAGAAAATTCCTTAAAAACTTGTCCTCAAAAGTTGTTTCTGGAAGTTTATTTATACTTACAGCATCAGACTAAGTATAAGACTATTTTAATCAGTGGTTAAGAATATAGTATATTCAAGCCAGCACCTGTGTGTTGAAAAATTTATATATAGTCTAAATACATACATAGTATATAGCCATGTGTGTGTCATACATAGGTCAATGTGTTTCTGCTAACGTTAGTAGTCTTTCACAGCTCAGATTTAATTATTTGAAATGTATTTCTACAACCTGATTTCTCTTCAAAACATTACTGTTTTCCTTTACATAGAACTATAAAACAATACTCAGTATCATACTACAATCTTTAAAATGAGGTAATTGAGTACTGGCTGTTTAATAAGTTTTTTTTCTTTAGTATAAAACAGATTTTAGTATTCATGAAAAAAAGAAGAAAATGACTATTCAAATTAAAATTCTCTACCTTCTGAGCTCATCTTCAGAGTCTCTAAGATAAATTTACATTTAAATGAAACACACACAATGGCAGCTGGACTATCATAACCACCCACACACATTAATGTTTTCAAAAATTTAAATTTCTAAGTCTTAGGAGAAAGAAAATTATGACTCACAACTATTTGTAATCAGTCAACTTAATATATCATTTTAATCAGATTTATATGCTAATGCTTTAAATATAAGAGTTAAAGAGAAAAGCATCTCTAAACACCTAAGTCAAAATAGAATCACTACTAACAAAAGTCAACTCAGAACAGATGTCCTTTGCATGTAAGCTTCTGGAAAACCAACTATTTAATAAACAAAAATGTTACAAATAACAATAAATAAGTGCATAAATGTGAGGAGTTTTTTTTTTAACACAAGATAATCACAAGCTGGTAATGAAATGACTAAAGACAAAAATGACTTCAAAATATGCAATCAACAGCAACTCACACAAATGGCCTATTTTATTGTAGGGAAGTAGAAAAGGCTGCTAAAAGCCTTTTAAAATTTAGCAGACTAACTTAAGATCTTTAGTGGATCCTAATATAAAGGACTAACAGTTTAAAGCTAAAATATTATGGTACAAGTAATAAGTTCTGATTAATTTTTCAGTCTCTTTCCTTTTTTTCCTTCCTTAATATGTATCTTCCTTTCTCTGATGGTCCACAAATCAGGTAGAAAATGTAATTTCATTCAATTAAAAGGAAATTTATTTTAAAATAACATACTTATGATAAATATTTTATCTATTATTTTTTAATACTGCACAGAATGAGAAACATATCAAGGACTAAATTACAGTACACACAGCTTTCAGTGATATAAAACTGTTGAAAATCCAAATTTCTAAAAAGTGATTTTATAAGAAAATGCTTTAAGATCTATGTTTCAAATAATTATTTCTCAATATAATCTACCTCAGTAGAACAGTTAAGTACTAATTAAATAATCTTGTCCAATGTGCTTTAAAAATAGTCTGAAGGTCCAAATGAGCTTTCATTCATTTTCTTTCCAAATGATAATTTCCCATGCCTTAAATTTCTATATAAAGAACATCTCAAAAGCAGTATATTTACTAAAGTTAGTTTCTGCTCTATAGGACAAAAAACAAACAAAAAAGGTATGAGTTGAATAGTGGTCAAATCCATACCCCCACCATGAACAAAAAAGGAATGCCACAGTTTTGGTGTTGTTTATAGGTACCTTAATATCCATGAAGTATCACTAACAAGGATTATACCACTATTTTCTTAACATCATTAATACCATTTCATAATACATTCAATGCCTCATGAACAAGATAAAAACATCTTCTAGTTTTTAAAAAATTAAATGGGCATAAAATTCCATTAGATACAAGTTCAACTGAATTATTTTGTAATTTTGGTATTGGGAAACAGAACAAAAAACATCTTTACATATTATGTTATATAAATATTTTACTATATTAGTAATGGTTTGAGGAACATGGTTTGAATAAAATTAGATCTGAATCTACAAAACCACAAGTCACATTACTGTGTTTTAACTAGACTGTTGGTTTCCCCAAGGGCAGAGACACTTCTTCATTTCCCTTTTTCTCTCTCCACAGCATTCCTTCCAATTATAGGTGCTTAAAACAGACTTATTAGCTTACTCTTACTGTTAATTTCCTGCCCAATGGAGAATTCTATTATCTCCAATGAATAAAAACCTCTTGCTCAGTAGAAAAGTTATGATGAGAAAAACCATTTTTAAAGTGACAAATGTATTTGATGAAATCATTCCTTTTATCCAAATGGAAATTAAGAGATAGTTTGATAATTATTGCTGTCAATTATAATTCAAATCCTTTTAAAAAATCGGTACAGGTTAAACAAATCTTAATCTGGGATACAATTATGGTGTCTGTTTGCAATATGTAAACTTTAGCTTTCCAAGGGTAAACACCATACAGATGTCTGGTAATCTCCCATGCAACAGTATCTAAAATAAGCCCACATTGTTTTGATTTTGGAAGTCCTGTCCATTTAAAATCTAATAAGCAATATGAATTGTAATATCTATATAGTACAGGAAATGTCACATTTTTCAAAATTTTTTTTTCAGACTATCAATTCCATGGCTCTATTCCCCTATGCAGTATTATCCTGGAAATACACAGTTTAGACTATTTTTTATTAACTACAATATTTGTTGACAAATTTAAAGCCCACATTACTTAAATTATATAGGTACATTTGTAAGCAAATTTGATGATCAATTGAACACACACAAAGGATTATAAAGACATCATCATTTTGTATAATTCAAAAACAAAAGGGAAATGAAATGCATCTCCCTTCACCTCTGCCACAGAATTGTTTTGAATTTATTTTTCCTCATTACCATCCTTTATTTAAAAGATAATGCTACTGACCTAGCTTCCAAAGGGCATGGGTCTTGTGTTGGTATTTCCAGTCAACATAATAAGCTTATGTTATTCCTTCTACCCTCCCTTTCCCCATCTCCTATGTAGTCTGGCTTAGATCAGAAGGAGGTTTGGCTTAGGTTAAGGATGGACTTCACAGCCATGGAAGAAAGCTAATAGTTCCTACAGACCTGTTATTATTATTTGTCATTAGCAGATATTTATTGAGGGGCAACTATGTGCTTGTCTTAGATGCTGGAGATAGAGCAGTGAGCAAAAGGGACAAATCACTTGCAGTCTGCTGAATAAACTCAAGATCTGACCCCCACTGGTACCATTCCTTGCCAACCAAAATTGAGCCTTGTACAGCCTGTTACCCAAAAATATGGCACTAATTGGTCCCCTACTGGTGTGTGAAAAGGTTAATATGCCCCTTGGCAGCTACCTATACCACATTCAGCAAGAACAGCAACATCTGCCACAAGTTACCTTTCTGGGTAACATAAAACATTTTAAGATGTAATTCCTCACAGCCAGATCTTATAATCTAGTTGAATCACAAACCAGATACCCAAGAGTATGACACAGAGGCAGGAACAGAGGCTTTAAATCAGCCAGATCACACTTACTACCTGAAGGCTCTTGTGAAATTTACCCAAGCCTTATCTGAGTCTTAGTTATCTCAGCTGTAAAAGTGAGAATAATGATGCCTACTTTACAGGGCTGTTGTGAGGATGAGAAATGATATGTGTACAATGTGAGGTAGTGTACATTTTTAATAATTATATTGTTGAATTAAATTATTAATTCCTGCTATTAAATTAATAAACAGCAGGAGAGGACTAATCAGAAAAGAGCTTTATGGCAGTTTTTTAAATCAAAAGCTATGTTTTGTTCATATACACATACTCTGACATACATACACTGTCTTTGAAATTCCAGATGTGCAACTATGCCATGTATTACACTGTTCCGTCACAGTTCCTACTCTGGAGGCAGAAGTTGAGATAATGCATACCACTGGCTTAGAGGTGTTTATGATGGCATAAAACCTCAAACATTTAGAATACCTGTAATACCATAACCAGACACACATTTGCAGACTCTAAAAGATCTTCAGTAGATTATCCAAATTGTCCATTTAATACCTACCAATATCAACCAGGCAGGATGGCTCACGCCTGTAGTCTCTGCACTTTGGGAGGCTGAGGCAGGCGGATCACCTGAGGTCAGAAGTTCGAGACCGCCTGGCCAACATGGTGAAACCCTGTCTCTACTGAATATACAAAAATTAGCCAGGCGTGGTGGTGTGCGCCTATATTCCCAGCTACTTGGTAGGCTGAGGCAGGAGAATCGCTGGAACCCTGGAGGCGGAGGCTGCAGTGAGCCAAGATTGTGCCACTGCACTTCAGCCTGGGCGACAGAGCAAAACTCCGATTCAAAAAATAAGATGAAATAAAATAATAACATACGAGTATCAAACAACTCTGATATAACTTTTGACCAATAATACTGTAAAAAATACCACAGCTAGTATTTGATTGCTCCATTTAAATGAACAAGGGATGAAAGGTTATTTTTACATGGTCTAATTTTTCCAAGAAAGTAAGAACTTCGTGATATTTTTAATTGGGAGGCTAACACTTAAAACTAATTGTTACTCTCTAATAAAGTCTGAGACCTGTCATTCAATTCAACAAGTCTAATGAGGAAAAATAACTAACACTTCCTGAGAGTCTTTTTTTTTTTTTTCCTTGAGAAGGAGTCTCGCTCTGTCACCCAGACTGGAGTGCAATGGTGCAATCTCGGCTCACTGCAACCTCTGCCTCCTGGGTTCAAGCAATTCTCTTATCTCAGCCTCCCAGTAGCTGGGATTACAGGCACGTACTACCACACCCAGCTAATTTTCGTATTTTTAGTAGAGATGGGGTTTCACCATGTTAGCCAGGCTGCTCTTGAACTCCTGAATTCAAGTGATCCACCTACCCTGGCCTCCCTAAATGCTGGGATTACAGGTGTGACTTGGAGTCTATTTTGTACCAGCTATCACGCTTGGCACTGTTGATCCATTGTCTCAGAAATGTCACTGTTTTGGAATCAAATTATGTGGCAACTGTCTCAGAGCAAAAACAGCAAGAGTCTCAGGAAGATAGTTATTTGTTCAATAGAGATTTTATTCTTAATAGATTAGATTGACCAGGCGCGGTGGCTCACACCTATAATCCCAGCACTTTGGGAGGCCGAGACGGGGAGATCACCTGAAGTCAGGAGTTCAAGACCAGCCTGGCTAACATGATGAAACCCCATTTCTACTAAAACTACAAATATTGGCTGAGCATGGTAGCATGCACCTGTAATCTCAGCTACTAGGGAGGCAGGAGAATCACTTGAACCCAGGAGGCAGAGGTTGCAATGAGCCAAGATCATAACACTGCACTCCAACTTGGTCAACCAGAGTAAATCTCTGTCTCAGAAAAAAAAGATTAGATTGATTTTTGTACCATAAGGTAATGAACCTGCCAGAGAATGTAGTTGTTTTCACATCAACCTGTGGAATGATAGTCTGAAATTATGCACAAAGAGAAACATTTCCCACCTTAGTACTAAATGAGTTGCTGCTAGTCATGACTACCCTATTACCTTGATCATTCACTGTGCTCCAACTTGTGAAAATGTACACGTAGCTATTTTCTAATGTTGCTAAGACCTTAACCTCCTGCTCCAGCGATTTTTCAGGCCATTATTAAATCATCAAAGTAGAGCAGCCAGAACAGCTACCTGAATTCTCTAGTTAGTCAGGAGAAGAACTCTGGTTCAAGTGGGGAGTTCATTTGCAACAAAAAGTTGTTTTACCAACTATGGCTTCAGAGGTTTGACAGTTTATGTTCTACAAAGATAATCAAGAGATCAGAGCACTTTAAAAATAGCCATTTTTCAAAATGAAGCTAATTTATTATAGGAAACATCTTCATATGCTACTTGTTAGAAATATAACCAAGATTTTCAGGTTTAATTCCAACAAATAAAATTAAGGAAAACATATGATGGAAATACTCTATCACCCACATTCAGTACTGCAGACAGTATTACAATTTTCAAAGAACTGCCAACTAAATATAATATACTATAGATTGACAATTCTGTAGAATGTAATTAAGCGGTCAATACTTCATATTTACTATGCACCCAATTTTATATTTGACATTTTGGAAAATATAAGTGATAGTATGCCATAGTATCTCCTCTTAAAAGGCTTATACTCTAATACTCAGGAAAAATACTTTCTGAAACAATTAGAGAATGTTAATATCTATAATGAAATTCTAAAACTTTATATATAAGCTATGAATCCTATAGCAGTCTAGAGAAGGAGAAAATTAATGAAAACTCCAATGTTCAGTATATTTCCATAAAAGAAAAAAACAAAACTAGGTCTCAAAACAGTGTTCTTCATCTTTATTGGGCATGAAAGTGGCTCAGGGCCTATTCCTAAGGCTCAGAACGTGCATTTAAACAGCATCTCAAACAGCTGATTCTCATCTAGATGGTCCGCAAACATTGTGCTAAATAATAGGTATCATTTGTAAGAATTTCTAGAGCAGTGCTGTCCATCAGAACTTCCTGTGATTATGGAAATGTTCTATGCCTTCACTATCCAATTCAGTAGCTGTTAGTCACATGGGTATTGCAATGGGATTTGTGTGTCTGAAGAACTGAATTTTTAATTTTAATTAAAATAGCCGCATCAGCTCGAATAAACAGGGAAAACTTCCTCCTTTTTTTTCTTTTTTTTTTTTTTTTTAATAATCCTAGCACTTTGGGAGGCTGAGGTGGGCGGATCACGAGGTGATCAAGATCAGTCTGGCCAACATGATGAAACCCCATCTCTACTAAAAATACAAAAAATTAGCTGGGTGTGGTGGTGGGCACCTGTAATCCCAGTTACTTGGGAGGTTGAGGCAAGAGAATTGCTTGAACCTGGGAGGCAGAGATTGCAGTGAGCCGAGATTGAACCACTGCACTCCAGCCTAGGTGACAGAGCAAGACTCCATCCCAGAAATAAAATAAAAATAAACAGGGAGAACTTTCTAAGAAAGGGAAATAACATGTGTCAAGCCACACGTAGGAATGCACATAAGCAGGACAGATAGGCAGGAGAGACAATTGATTGGGTTGTCTAGAATGGAGATTTTATATTAAATTATCATGGGGTCAGATCATGAAGAGCCTTGAAGAGAACTAAGGAAATTCAATTTTATAGCACACACTGCTGGTTGCCTACTCAAGCCATTTCCTGATCTTCTTCAATATTAACAACCTCACAGTTTGTACATGCTTACCTCGAAGAATGGACCCTTTCCCAGGCTCTGGGGTAAATCTTGACTATTCTACATCAGTTATGGTAATCCCATTTTCCTTGTCAGCAACTGGCTGATGCACGAGCATGAGGTGAAGTCTCACCAAGAAGATCTGGGACACTTATGTATGTAGGTAAATTATTTAAAAAGCATTTAGTCTGAACATGAAGAGCCTTTTTCTGACTACAGTGGAAGCTGTGTCAGGATATGAGTATTGTGTGTGCTGCAAATATGCTAGGATAGTGAAAAGACAAGCTGGAAGACAAACACCAACAAGCATGGCAGAGAATGACCAAAAGAACCTTGGTCCTTGAGGACATTGTCAAGTACCCAAATTAACCCAAGAATTGCAAGTGCCCTTCCTGCCACCCTGAGAAATGCTGGTGATATAACAAATTCATTACTGTTTAATACCTTTAGTCTTTTGTGTTTTTTTACATGCAGCTGACAGCATTAGACTGGGGTGTTAATGTTTAAGGTGACACCCTTTTGGAAATGCTAAGGGCAAAAAATTAGCTGGGTGTGGTGGTGGGCACTTGTAATCCCAGCTACTTGGGAGGTTGAGGCAGAAGAATTGCTTGAATCCGGGAGGCAGAGGTTGCAGTGAGCCAAGATCAAACCACTGCACTCCGGCCTGGGTGAAAGAGGATGACTCCATCCCAGAAATAAAATAAAAAGGTGACAGAGCAAGACTCCATCTCAAAAAAAAAATTCTTAAAATATGTTTTCTTTATATTAGCTGCAATTACAGGTATAAGAAGATACTGTGAAACAATATACTAAACGAGAAAACAGGACTAGTTTAGTGACCTTGAGGAAGTCAAGTAAATCCTGCAGTGTCTTCCTCTCAGGGTAGATTGATCTATGGCTCTAAAATCCAACAAAGCTCTGTCTTAAAACCGAAGGAAAACTTTTTGAATACAAATGTCAGGCGATTGATATCAAAATTAAATTTTCTAAGCTCTGTTCTCATCATTTGGCTTATGGGCTAAGAATGAAAGAAAATACAAGTCAACCTCAGCCGGGCATGGTAGCTCATACCTGTAATCCCAGCACTTTGGGAGGCCGAGGTGGATGGATCACAAGGTCAGTTTGAGACCAGCCTGGCCAAGATGTTGAAACACTGTCTCTACTAAAAATACAAAAATTAGCCAGGTGCAGTGGCATGTACCTGTAGTCCCCAATACTTGGGAGGGCAAGGGAGGAGAATTGCTTGAATCCAGGAGGCAGAGGCTGCAGTGAACCAAGATCCCACCACTGCACTCCAGCCTGGGCGATAGGGTAAGACTGTCTCAAAAAAAAAAAAAAAGTCAATCTTTCTCAAATTCTCTGAGCAAAGAAGAAACCCTGAAAAATAATTCTGTTTTATAGCTTTAATATAACTTTCTTTTTTGCAGGGGAGGGAACAGTCTCGCTCTGTCACCAAGGCTGGAATACCGTGGTGTGATCTTGGGTCACTGCAACCTACACCTCCTGGGTTCAAGCGAGTCTCCTGCCTCAATCTCCCGAGTAGCTGGGATTACAGGCATCTGCCATGACGCCCAGGTAATTTTTGTATTTTCAGTAGGGACAGGATTTCACCATGCTGGCCAGGCTGCTCTCAAACTCCTGATGTCAAGTGATCCGCCTGCTTCGGCCTCCCAGGTATTTCTGGTAGAGATGCCTGGCCACTTTAATATCATTTTCAAAACAAATGTTTCTGCACAGATTTTTTTCAATGAACAAATAAACTACTTCTAGAAATTTTAATGTTGATTAAAGTTCTACAGTAATATCAAGTAGGTATCAAGTGACAGTTCACTATTATTTGTAACTTGAATTTCTAAACAACTAATAAGACTAACATTTTTCATACTTATCGATCATTTGGAATAGCGTTTCTGTGAATAGCTAGTGATGTTTCCAAAATACTTTAAAATTATATTTCATAAAATATTTTATTATCATTTTATAAGAAATGTTTGCGGCCGGGTGTGGTGACTCATGCCTGTAATCCCAGCACTTTGGGAGGCCAAAGCGGGTGGATCACGAGGTCAAGAGTTCAAGACTTCAAGACCAGTCTGGTCAACATGGTGAAACCCCCCCATCTCTACTAAAAATACAAAAAAAAAAATACAAAAAAAATATACAAAAAAAAAAAAGGAGCAAGGCGGTCACCTGTAATCCCAGCTACTCGGGAGGCTGAGGCAGGAGAATCGCATGAACTCAGGAATCTCTCAGGTGGTGAGCTGAGATCACACCCACCGCACTCCAGCCTGGGTGACAGAGCAAGACTCTGTCTCAAAGAAGAAAAAAGAAATGTTTGCAAAATACTTTAAAATTGTTTCAGAAAATATTTTATTATCATTTTGTAAGAGTTCCTTATGAACTGGAGATGGTACTTTTTTTTTTTTTGAGACAGAATCTTGCTTTGTTGCCCAGGCTGGAGTACAGTGGCACGATCTTGGCTCACTGCAATCTCTGCCTCCAAGGTTCAAGTGATTCTCCTGCCTCGGCCTCCTGAGTAGCTGGAATTACAGGGCATGCCACTATGTCCGACTAATTTTTATCATTTTTTGTAGAGAAGGGATTTCACCACGTTGGTCAGGCTGGTCTCATACTCCTGACCTGTGATCTGCCCACCTCGGCCTCCCAGAGTGCTGGGATTACAGGCCTGAGCCATCATGCCCAGCTAAGATGGTAATCTTTTATTTGCCTATGGTACAGATTTTTTTTTTCCCAGTCTATCATATGTCTATGGCATTTATTTATGGTTCTTTTTTGCTTTACAAAAATGTTTTAAAATTGTGTTGTCACATGTCTATCTTTTAGTATATAGCTCTTATTTCTTGCTTGGCTTAAATAAATGCTCTTCAGTGAAATACATGGTGTTTAACTGTGGGATATGTATGCTATAGATTTTTATAGGATATTGTATGGTAATTTAAAAGAATAAAGACAAGCTATACCAGTTAACTTAGAGTTATACTCTTTGTTTTAATGAATATTAGATAAAAATTAGAAATATATGATAGTACACATAAGGTATTAAAATATATATAAGGGTACATGATCATGGAAAAAGTTATAACAACATAAATAGATCAGTGACATTGTCAGTGAAAAGAAAGGGAAAAGACAGCCCTCAAATTTTTTTTTTTAAAAGTAACTACAGTTTTTGTCTGTTTTTAGAGATGGAGCCTCATTACATTGCCCAAGCTGGTCTTGAACTTCTGGCCTTAAGTGATCCTCCCACTTTGGCCTCCCAAAGCATTAGGATTACAGGCATGAGCCACTGTGCCTGGCCTACAAGTTTTTTAAAAGCACAGTATGATCCTATTTATGTAAGATTTATATTGATTATATATAAATATGCATAGAAATGCATAAAAGAATGGCTACTAAGATGGTGTTTGACTTAGTGCAGTTAGATTTCAAGAAGAAGAGAAAAGGAAGAAGAAAGGAAACAAGAGGAAAAGAAAGAAAGCATGAGAAAAAACCAAACAGATATAAATTTGCCCTTTCCAAAGAACAGAACAGACTGTATGAGTGAGTGACAGAACTCTGAAGTGAAAAGGTTCCCTCATCCTCTGATGTAGATACAAATTATGATAATAGACTCAGAGTTCCCTGAATACCCCAGAAAGATATACATGTAAACTTATATTAGTATTCATTTAAATTGGTTTAAAAACACAGGAAATAAGTGAGATATTATACCAATTACATCTTCTCTTCCCACTGTGACCTCTACAGGCAGAATTGACAACTTTAAGTGCATCTGCTCTAAAAATAACTGAAATTATGAAATGATACATTTGAGTAGTAGTTCTAAGACTTGTGTCCATAAAAACCACCTGAGAAGACATTTAAAATGCATATTCATCCTCAGACTGTGGCAGAAATTTTCTTTAAATGCACATTCATGGGTCTGGGTCCCACTCTAGAAATTCTTATTAGGTCTAGTGACCAATAATCTGTATTTAACAAGCACCCCAGGCAAATGTGACAGGAGGAATCGACAGATCATGCTGAAGAACAGTGAATTTCAGAATGTTTGATCTCTTTACAACTGATTAACCAAAGAATCTGACAGCGTGGTGCACTACAGAGAACAAAGAATATGAAGTAAAAAAAATCTAGATTACCTCCCAGACTCGCTCCCTCACTTGCCTCTCCCCAGCAGCTCCCAGACCTCCTAGCTGCCCCTCGAACAACAAGCTGAAACCCTCTTCCCCTAACTTTTCCAATGGCTCAGTCCCTCACCTCCTTGTATCTTCACTCACGTCACTTCTCAATGACACCTGCAGAAAATCACAATCTCCAGCTCACTTTCTAATTCCCTTTCTGCTCTACTTTTCTCTCTAGCACTTCTCACTATCTAAAAAACATCATATTTTCCTCAATTTTCTTTTGTTTATTGTTTGATTCTCCTGAGGACAAGGATATTTGTCACTTTCCTTTTTTTTTTTTTTCTTTTTTGAGATGAAGTTTTGCTCTTGTTGCCCAGGCTGGAATGCAATGGCGTGATCTCAGCTCACTGTAACTGCCACCTCCTGGGTTCAAGTGATTCTCCTGCCTCAGCCTCCCGAGTAGCTGGGATTACAGGCATTTGCCACCACGCCTGGCTAATTTTTAATTTTTTTTAGTAGAGACAGGGTTTCATTCATGGCCAGGCTGGTCTCAAACTCTTGACCTCAGGTGATCCACCCACGTGGGTCTCCCAAAGTGCTGGGATTACAGGCGTGAACCACCACACCCAGTCGGATATCTGTCACTTTTCTTCCCTGCAGCATCCCCAGCACCTAGAACAGTACTTGGACAGAGGTCAGAAAGATTTAACTTGGCCAAGATAAAAACAACTGAAGCTTGAGCAATTCAGTGACAGAAGGCAGATACCACTAGTAAGCAGACAAAAACTGTAGTCACTTTTTTAAAAAAAATTTGAGGGCCGTCTTTTCCCTTTCCCCTTTCTTTTCACTCTGACAATGTCACTGATCTATTTATGTTGTTATAACTTTTTTTGTGTGTGTTATTGAGTCTCTGTCACCAGGCTGGAGTGCAGTGGTGCGATCTTGGCTCACTGCAACCTCTGCCTCCTGGGTTCAAGCAATTCTCCTGCCTCAGCCTCCTGAGTAGCTGGAATTACAGGTGCGTTCACCATGCCCAGCTAAATTTTGTATTTTTAGTAGAGATGGGCTTTCACCATGTTGGTCAGGCTGGTCTTGAACTCCTGACCTCATGATCTACCCACCTCAGCCTCCCAAAGTGCTGGGATTACAGGCGTGAGCCACCGCACCTGGCCCATGTGCAGCTATTGAGCACTTGAAATGTAACCAGTGTGACTGAGAGACTGAACCTTTGGTTGTATATAATGTTAATTAATTTCTATTTAAATAGCCACACATGGCTAGGGGCTACCATATTGGACAGGGCAGGTATAGACATTTAAAGTCTTGAAACATGATGCCAAATCACCCTCCAGAAAAGCTGTGATAATTTGCCATCAGTCTTAGTATAAGAACAACCATTTCTTTTCTTTTTTTTTTTTTTAAGAGAAAGAAAGAAGAAGAAAGAAAAAAAGGGGGAGAAAAAACAGAATTCTTGCTCTATTGCCCAGGCTGGAATCCAATCTAGGAATAGGTATTAAAAACCTCTTTTATGCCGATAATTGTACTTAACAACAGAGACAGGAAGGAATAAGGGAAGAAAATAACAAACAGCCAACCAATATTTCATGTAAGTCTGAAATACTATGCAAATGCTGAAGAGTGATTAACTTCCAATTATATAGTCACTTTCAGAGTAGGTGTAATATGATACTGAGAAAAATGTATGTTCTGGACACCTGGGATGAAGAATTCTATAGATATTCACTAAGTTTACTTATTCCAGGTCTAAATTCCCTATTAATTTTCTATCTCGTTGATCTGTCAAATATTAACAATGCAGTGTCAAGATCTCCCGCCATTATTGTGAGGGAGTCCAAGTCTCTTTATAAGTCATTTAGAACTTGTCTTAATTATCTGGGTGCTCCTATATTGGATGCATATATATTTATGATCATTAACTCCTGTTGTTGCATTGAATCTTTTACCATTATGTAATATCCTTCTTTGTTTCTTTTCGTCTATGTTAAAGTCTATTTTGTCGGAGACAAAAATTACAACTCCTGTTTTTTTTTTTACTCTCCATTTGATTGGTGAATCTTCCTTCATCCCTTTGTTTTGAGTCTTTGTGTATCGATGCTTGTGAGATAAATCTGGATACAGCGTACTAATAGGTTTTGACTTTTTGTTCAATTTGCCTATCTGTGTCTTTAATTGGGGCATGATTAAATTTAGGATTAATATCAATATTTTTGAGTTCAGTATTATGATTTAATGCTGGCTGGCTCTTTTGCCCATTAGTTGATGTAGATTCTTCATTATGGAGATACTCTTTACATTTTGGTAAGTTTTTGGGATGACTGATACTGGTTGTTCCTTTCTGTTTGTAGTGCTTCTTTCAGAAGCTCTTGTAAAGCAGGCCTGGTGGTG
>CAUYLG010039315.1:0-13886 GCA_963573385.1 Cacajao melanocephalus | reverse complement strand
GATCAATATTTTGTTTGATAAGAGTATAACCATTGCCATTGAAATTGAAAGGCAAACCCAACAGGAGAAAGCACTAAATCTATTGATTACATTTCTGCTTTCCTGCTTTGTAATATCTGTAATATATATATATATATATATATGTGTGTGTGTGTGTGTGTGTGTGTGTGTGTGTATAATATATATATATATAAGATATCCCTCTCAACCATACATATATATATACACATACATACAAACACATACATATCGAGGTAACTTCAATTTTGTTGTTCCTGTAAAATATAGATCTATCACAAAGAAAAAGCTTTTCTTTTATATCATGTCATTTAGTCAGCTTTTCTGTAACATATATTATAAATTTATTTATCTATACACAAAAGCCACACTAATCTGAGTATACAGATTTTAAAAACACATGCAAAATCATGGAAAAATCAATGGCTTACAATTTAATGTAAAAGTTTTGAAGAGAACATACCTCTATTGTTTTAAATAAAGGATCACTAAATCAAGTAACACTGTTTTAAAAAACCATTTATTTCACTATATTGATAGATTGATCTCATGTCTTTTCATATAAAGCAGTATTTTTTAAAAGAAAACCTATCAAGAAATATAACCCAGTATTCACAGTTTGATAAATCTGAAACGTGTACTTCCAATTGAGAGATACAATTGCAAACGACAGTCTGCACAAACGAAACAGAGAAAAACTGACTGAAGGGGGACAATAGAATTGAGTGTACCTTTCAAAACTAGAGCTGTAATCCAGTTTGTAAGAAAATAAAGAATGGAAGTATTGGCCTAAACTCCACTGAATCACAGAAGCCTAACACAATACAAAACAAGTGACATCCTTTTCTCAGAGAGGCGCAAGGCTCATTGAGTCTAGCGATTCAATTACCCTTTCAACCTGGAAAGAACCCCCCTCCTGTATTGAGGTCCACTGGCAAAGCAATGTGGGAAAACCTACATTGTACACAGCTGGTAAATATCTAAGAAGCTGCAGGCTTTAAAAAACAAGAATCTTTGACCTTTTATGATTGCTACAGTGATTCCTCAACAAAAAATTACTTACAAAAGTTTTTTTTTAATGTTTGACAAAAGATTATCTTTTCAATTAAACATCTTCAAATATCTCATATTCATATAAAAATCTTTTAAATACATATCTAAGCACAATACTTCATTAGGTAAAGAATATGAACAAATTATTGAAACAGAAAGAGGTTTTCCTAAAACAAGAGGTAACTGTGATCTTGCTTAGACATTTTGTAAACTTGTCTAAGAATCCTATTTGTCTTTTTTTCTAGACATTTGTGTAAACCTTGAATAAATAAAGTGTGTACTCATAAAATAACTACTGAATTCTGAAATATCTATGAAAAAATTGGGGTAGCATGGATATTCTAAGATAGTCCATCATGATTCTCATATTTCCTCATGCTTGATATGAGGAATGTTAACTCAGATATACTTTTTAGCAAACATACTTTAGACTTCAAACTTTGGACACTCTTTTTCTGATGAGATCTTTATTAAAAAAATATGATTTTATAAATATAAATTTATTTCAAAAACAGCAATTACTTGTACAATATTTACTATATTGAATGAATAGGGAAACTAATAATTCCACATCAACATTATTTGTTGAGTAATTACTATATTAGACATTTTCATACAAAAACATTATTCAGTTTATAACACAACTCTGTAAGACAGATGCTACCTTTCCTTCATAAGTGAAAGTAAGGAGGTAATTTTCCCCAGCTTCACAATAAGTGGTTTATCTAAGAATTCAAACCAGACTTCAAATCCTAATAAATCTGACCAGGCAGATTAATGCCACGTCCCTACACCAAAGTAATAATTTTTAAATTCTTTCAAACCCCTAAATTGATATAAAAGTATTTATCATTTTTCTCCTCCTAAATTATTTATTTTAAATACTTGACATATATTAAGAAATAATCTTTATATGTAAAAAGGTACCTGGTTGTTGGAGTAGGAGTTAAGGTATCTTTACAGCATTTTAGAAAATCAGTGTTAAATCTTGTGAAAGGATTCTCTGTATCTTTATGGGAGACTTTCTTCAGCTTTGTTCATCCTTAAAGAATTGGACACTGGGGCAAGAGCTCTCAATGCTCTCTTCACAAAAACAATAGGTACTATTAATTATTCAATCAATCAACAATTCACTTAGTGAATGAAAACTGGGCTTAGACTTAAAATGATTTCTTTTAAAAAACTAAAGATCAAAATTCTTTTTGTTCTACTCATGCCCATATAAGTCTTGTTTCTATTTTTTGTTGTATTTTTTTTGCTAAACTCTATGAGTCACCACGAATTATTTCAAATCTTAAACAAATTAACTAAATTTTAATTTAAAAAAAAGTCTATTCCCTTGCTATATCTGTGCGCTAGACTTACTATCAAAGCACACTTTCAAAGATATTTCACAAATCATAATAGTGTTCTGCTGATCAGTGACAGTTCTTGTCTATGAGTAGCAAGCATAAAGTCAATCTATTCAGTGTCTTGAATTTTAAAAATCATTCACTTTAACATAAACTAATTTCAAAACAAAGAACAATTAAATGAATTTTAATGATAAATCACAACATGGAAGTGCTTAATTAATAAATGTGCCACATTTTTAAATGCCTATAGAAATCACATTTAATGCTTTAATCAGATATGCTAAGACAAGCTGTATGTTGTACCCACGGATAATAATAGAGAACAAGATCAAATACTGTTATTACTTTCATTTGCAGAGTTAAATCTGAATTTACCTTGTTTGCAATACTTGTGATGAATGATTTAATATCAAGATTAGTTGGACAGCTCTTCTGACAGGGGGCATCTGCACATTTCAGGCATCTAGGAAATAAAATAATTGCATTAAGAAACTACAAGATAAGTGAGCTAATCTATACGTTTTCTACCTTATTCAGAGTCAGTGTATATTAAGTATAAATAAAATTATATTATTTTTAGATAAAAAAACTTTTTTTTTTGAGACACAGTCTTGCTCTGTCACCAGGCTGGAGTGCAGTGGCGTGACCTCGGCTCACTGCAACCTCTGCCTCCTGAATTGAAGCAGTACAAAACATTTTTAAGCAATAAATACAAAATTTCTTTGTTTCAGCTTTTGTATTCCTCTTGAGGTGCATAAATGAGAATCATGCTGGCTAGTAACTGCCCTGCCTCTCAGAGTTTCTTCTTGATTTTAAGAGAATGATACTTATTTAGGATACACCATTCGTTCACTCTCTCAGTTTTGTTTTGATCCCTCACTATGATGACAATACTTGGCATGCAGTTTTTTATGATAAGGTTTGTAATCCTTTTAGACCAAAATTATTACACAAATGCAAATATCCAAGGTAAAGTCTTAGTTTACCACTTGAAATATCCTTTCTTCCACTCCTCCTTCCTCCCACCTTCCCTCTCTACCTGTCTGCCTCCCTCCTTCTTTCCAATGTTCTGAAGTCTTTCAACATTCATCCTGTTCACATGACAACTTTCTGTAGTAGATACTTCAAAGCATATCCCAGATCCACTCCCTTCAAGAACAAAGCTTTATTCCCAGAGCTACCTTCCCTCTGCTGCTGAAGAGAACAGGTTCCACAAGATCAGACCTCCTTTCCAATAGCAGCACACAACCAATTCAAGGTCACTGAGTGGGCTTAGAGGCTCGTTACCCACTCCTGTATTTGTGGACCTAGCCTGCAAGGAGCCACTGAAGCATTTATTGTGACCGTTTGCCCAATCCCACTTCCTTCACTCTTCTACAAATGCTAACCTGCATATTAACTTCCTGCACATTAATCTCATCTCAGACTCTGCTTCCTGGGGACCTGGCCAGAGATATATTCAAACTTTGTTGCACCTAAGGACCACCTGGAAGCATGATAAGTGGCACAGATTCCACAGAAGAGCCCCTACAGAGTCCAAGTTACTGGCCTGGGAATCTGCATTTTGAAAAAGGGCCTCTGAAGTGATTCTACTGTTCATAATTGGAATCACATTGTTAGAACCAGAATTCTATAATTATTCACTTGGGACAACTAAAACCAACGGCCAGACTCATCCTTCATTTGCACATTAACTTACGTGTGTGTTTTTTTTTCATTTATTCATTCATTTAATACATATTTAATGACCCTCCATTACATGGCAGACCCTGAGATATGAGAATGTAAAAGTGTTGGAAAATAATCGCCATGGTCCTATCTTAGAACATGCAGTTTGAATGAAGTACAGACACAGAAAAAGCCACACACTGGTCAAAGTGGTCAATGAGAATTTGGGTGAAATATAGCATGCTAAGGGAGTAAAGAAGGACAGTAGTCCTGGAGGGAGACAGTGAGCACAGGCTTCTTGGGAGGAATAATATTGAAATAGAAGCTTGAAGAATGAGTGGACATTAGGAAAGCAAATGACAGTGGGATTCTGAGTGCAGGGTCACTTAAGAGAATGACCCAAGAACAGAAAAAGTATGCACAAATGACTGAAAAGGAAAGAACATGACAGGGCAGGTGAACGAACGAATTTGGTCTAGCATCAAGTGAGAGTGGGAGTAGAAAGAAATGAGTCTGGAGATAGACAACTAAAGAAAACATACAACTGACACATGTGTCAGAAAAACAGCATTCTCCAAGAATTTCACTAAGAATGAGTCCTACATTGCTCAGTGACAACGGTGACTAGTTAGCTCATTTTCTATACACTTCCATGTGTAAAGACCTTGGTTCATTTCCTTCATGAAAACAAAACCAGTTTCCTTGTCATTCTTTTGTGAGTAAGAGAGCCCTCTTCATTGTCTGAACCAATTTCTCAGTACCTAATTAATATCTTGTTTTTAAATCTGATCTCCTTTCTCTGGTTTGTGCCCTTAGCCTTCTCTCTAAATTAAATTTTACACAATGAGTATCAAAGGTTTTTCATAATCAATTGTCCTCTCTGAAATGTAGTCATTAAACCTCTCCTCTATCATTTCTCTAAATGCCATTGTTAGATTCACATCTATCATTTAGTTGAATTCCTATCTGCTCATACTTAACATTTTTTGCCAAAACACTATTACTGAGTTCAAAAATAATTTCTTCAAAGTATAATTTGCAGCATACATTGCAAACAATGCACAAAATTTTGTAATGTGTGGCCTATTTGGTCCTTGATGTTAAAATGGGGTGATATTTATATGTGTAACTGTCATGTGGATAAATACGATGAGCATGAATAGTGGTGTGAAAGCATTTTCTGTTATGTCACAATATAAAAAAGCTAAAAACGTAGCAAATAATACACCAATTAAACATCATCTTATTGTTGAAAAGTTTTTCAACAGTTAGACAATATCTGACATTACACAGGAATAAACATACACTATATGGCACATCATATGGATTCTGGTTATCCCTAATGAAGTCACAAGTTTCCTGCTTTTCTTTTTTCTAACACCCAACGTGAATAACACAATTAAAAAATAAAGTTATAATGTCAGCAGGTATAAATGAATCAAATTAATGTGCAGTGTATTTTTCTGTTCTTCCAGAGAAATCTTATATTCAACGTAAACATATTCACTTAACAGCATTGACAATGTAAGGATTTTTAGTTGTGGTTATTAAGCCTCTTTACCAAATAATTCTCCTTTTATTATTGAGCTAGTTCACAAATAACAGCTGTTGAAAATGTCAGATGTTAATGAGGCAGGGCCATGCAAACCTGAATTGTAGCATTATTTTTTCCTTTGGTGTCATGAATATGCCAGAATGGGCAGACTCTGATAATAATACCATCTTGCAATTCTCTAAGCGCTCTGCAGACTAAAGTGCATCAGGCTGCCATTAATCCCACTTATCACTCTGACAGCTCAGTAATTACACTACTGCTATAGCCAGGTAGTCCTAATAAAATATCAACCACTGCACTGGAATGCATACTGGTGAGATGTTTTATTAAACTTTGAGGGGTGGGGGTTGATCATCAAGTGACATTAGTGTTGACCTATTTTTCTATTTGACAATAAATTATCCTTTGACCATGCCATAATAGATGTTACGGAGTGCATTTACTGTACAAAATCAGAAAGGTACTGCATTACAATGATATAGGCAAATGGTATAAATAAAATAGCAGAAATGCATGTCAGAATGTCATTACCTAAATTGCCTTAAATGATTGATACCATGAAAAATCACAGACACAGTACATAGGGGAATATGTCAACAATTATTGTAAACCACAGTTCCACATAAATTTCTCCTTAAAAGTAATGTTTAAATTACACTTGTTTTCATCTTTGGTCATTTAACTCTCCTTTTACCTTTCAAAGTTATTCTGTTATAGCTTATTTTTAAATGTATAATCAGCAAAAATTAATTCAGATAAACAATTATGTCATGCTTTTATCCCCAAATAATTGTTATATATAAAGTTCAATAAGTGTGTTAGTCTTTTTAAACGGAAGGAAACAACCTGAAGTTTTCACTAGTCACACACTTTTTAAATTTTCACATTTAATACGAAGCATAGCAATGAACTTCACTAAGAGCAAAATACAGAATTCTTAATCAATGTTTATCTTTCATGATTCGACATGACCATAAAAAATGTATGAAAACTTAAATATTGTTACTTAAAGGCCAAAAACTATCAAGATATATTTATCCAGGATATTTCTCTAGAGAAAAAGAAACATGATTCCTCTTCTCAAATATCAGTGAGGCTGGACAGTTTTACTCCATAGTATGACACCAAAAATATTATAGTGAGTAATGAAACAAGCGGCATTTCATTCTTCACACATCTGAGAACAGATGCCTGCTTCTTTTATTGGTAACCATCCACAGCATTTGGAATTGTAACCTATGCTTGTTAAAGAATTTTCTACTCCATGAGTTTACATGGCTGAATTAATTTCTTTCTCAGTTAGAAAATAATAAAAAGAAAGATATACACATAAATCGATATGAAACCCTTAAAACTCACATTGCATTGTCTTAGCTTTGCTAGGTTTTGGTTTAATTGAGTCAGCATGGTTTAATCAGGCAATGTAAGTCTATTAATCTATATATAATGGCATTAAGAAAGTATTTACAGTAAAAAATTAAAATATTTTCCTAATAGTAATATTGCATTTCCTCAGATATTTAATGTTCAGTATCATCATCTGTAAGGTCTACCTAATTGAGATGCAAAAGATGGATTCAAAACATTGCTTCCCTACCCTATAAGCACCAGTGTAGGAAAATACATAGTTTAATATCTTCCCCAATGGTGCAATACGTCTACAGAAATTTGGGCAGAATCAACTGTCCGGTTGAAAAGAAGTGTGAATAAAGAAATCAAGGTTGGAAGTGTCATTCGTGCATGAGTTCCACAACTTTTATCCTTTGTTTCCAGACCCTATCATAATAAAAGGAGACAAGAAAAATGGCTGGTATCTTTAAAACATGAAGGGACTAACTCCATGTTCTGATCCATTAAGCAGTCAAAACAGCCAAAAGCCATCCTCAGCTTCCAATAATTATCTGCCTATTTATACCTCTCTGATTCTCTTAATAATCCATTAACAGCCCTTCCTATGTACTTCTGACTCTGATTCTCTGATTACACCACAGGTTCTTAATAGCTTAGGGCTATCTGGAACTAACTTTGAATATTCTTAAATATGCATCTTGGCCCAGCCTCTATTATACTGAGCTGGAAGCTACAATAACATCGTTAAAAGTAACTGAATTTTTAATGCTGTGCACCATTCTGCCATTTAACCACACCTGTGATGTTCATGTTTTAAGATGTTTAATATTTATTTGTATTTACAAGTTAAACCAAACAATTTTAAATAGCTATTTATCTACTAGAAATTTTCATTTGCACATGAGTGCTTCAAAATAATTCAAGAGGCAAATTTAGAACAGAACACAATTCACACAATAGATGCTCAGAATTATTTGTTGGATGATGATAATCAGGAAGCTGGGAATAAAACATAGTTGAGAACTTTCCTACAAGTACTTTCTATAGTCTATGTTGAGGGATTATTGGTTTTGCCATATAATAATAGCTTTAAAATGTATAGTTCATACTTTTTGCATATTTTGAATTAAATGAAGGGACTTACGTTAACTTCCATACTCATTATTTATCTTCATCCATAACAGATTCCTAAAAATGTATAAGACTACTTCTATCTCCACCTCATAGATGAGGCTCCAGTCATCTCCTAGAAGCAAAAAGAGACCAGTAGCCAAGGCAGTGGAGGAAACGACTAAAACACATTTAGAATCTTACACTCAGGACTATCCCATCTACGTATAAAAACAGTTTAGAATTTTAAAAGGTGGTGTTCTACTGACCCCATCTCTTGATGACATCAGTGCCTCTGCCAGAGTAATTTGAAGGCTGAGAAAAAAGCAGTTAAGAAGTCACAGCTAGAAAAAGAGTACAGTATCATCTCTCCTGGAGTCCAATTTGAGTTTAGAAAAAAAAAAAAGTAAAAGGTAGTCTTGACTGTCTCCTCAAGAGGCTTCTCAAGTCCAGATGAAAAGGTTAGGGTTTTACAGTATCACACAGTTTTGAAGGCTTACCCAACCTTAGTAGTCATTGAGGCACTATGACTCAGAGAAGGAAAGTTACTTGTCCTAAATCTTCCACAGAATGTATGGCAAGCTTTTATAACTCAGTCCATTACCTTTCTATTCTGTAACATTTAATTTCTTCTAATCCATATGCTATTATTAGGAAGCTAGTTTTACTACAATTTTAAGCAACTTTGATTTAGCCACTTGTGCTGAAAAGATACTTTTATTAGCATATTCTTATTTAAAAAATATGCTACAAAATCCTCAATAACATAAGAAACCACAACCTCAATCAAGTACATTGTGTTGTCTTACAAGCAAATAAAATACCTTCTAAAAAACTTAGTACATATCACCTTTTATAAAATTTTAAACAAGGATTGTCTTATTTTACTATACAGGAAAAAAAATACCATTATGATTGTTAAAGGTGTTGCTCTTAAATGAATTTGTTTCACTTTCTTAACCCTGAAAGAGATTCGGATAAAGAAGAAGAAGATTCAAAAATACGTTTTTGGTATACAGTGGTGGAATAAGAAAGATGTGATGGAAATGATATACATTAATAACTGCAGAGGAGTCATTGGAAGAAAACACACACACCATGAATACAGATACAGATAGATATAACCAGGACTGAAAAGAGAACACAGCCTATATAAAGTAGGGTCAGTACTTAATGCTTTCTGAATCTACTGGGGCTCTCACTCATTGGAAATATAAATGCTATATAAATGAAAATATTTAAACAGTAACACTAAACAACAAAGACCAAAAGGCCAAAAGAAAATGTTTTTTGGTTTGGTTTGGTTTTTTTGCTAAATGAATGGTACTGATAATTATGCTGAAAATTATGGGGTTGAATGACATTACTGTAGGTTGCAGCATGAAGGAAAAGTGTCCCAATTCTGACTACTCTCTGTTAGAAATTTATTTATGGAGCATAAGATCATGGTTTATAATCTGAAATGTTAAAATTGAACAAAAAATAAGTTATTAATTACAACTGTTAGAAGTAATTAAATATTAGCTATTCACCAGTTTTTATATATCAATAATAAAGAAACAGTAACAGTAAAGTCAATGCGGGAAAAATACATAAAAGCATTCATTAAATGTTTTCCTGCCCAGTAGATATCTGAGCACTAAAATAGCTGATATAATTTGATCCCTGTCACCTGCAGCTACAACAGAGGTACACTTTAATCAAGAAAACCAGAGAATACCATAGATAAAAGCTCTGCTTTATGTCCTGGAGGGACAGGCTTGTTGGCAACACTCTCCTAGGAAGCCATTCTTTATTCACCTTAAAGATGGTGAGGATTGAGAGTATGTACTTAAAAGGATTGAGGGAGATGGCAAGATTCAGGAAGATAAGATTTTCCTCTGTCTTGTTGTAATGAGGAAAATAGTGATAAGTCATGTACCTAGGATAGGATGCTTTATAGAAACTGTCTTTACTTAGCATAGTCAGTTAATACATAGCATACATGCATTTAGTGCATATATAAACATACACACACAAACATACACAATGTGTGTGCATGCACCTAGACTTTCGTGTATGCTAATATTAAATGTTCAAATGTGCTTGCTCATCCTAAGCCTTTAATGTATTAATTCAGAAAGCATAACACTGAGGTTAAGAGTACAAGCTCTGGTGCTTGATTGCCTATATTTAATTGTTGACTTCACTTTACTGGTTTTAAGATGTTAACCAAAGGACTTAAACTCTCTGAACATGAGTTTTCTCATTCACAAATGGGGATAACTTGTACATCTAATTGTTGTAATAATTTTTAAAGATTACACAGTTAATATGCATTTCTTTAGTAACTCAACAGGTATTCACCATAATCTTCAATATATTCTGAAAGTTATATATGGCTTCCCTTTCTTTAATCTAGAAGGAATTAGTGAAGAGCCAAAGTATAATATTTTACAATTATTTATGTACATTAAACATAGTAGACATCTGACAAACATATATACATATGCTTATATATATGCTTTAAGTGTTCATTTTCTCCATACAAGATTTCAGAAGAAGGAAAAGTTATTTTCCTCTCAGAGAACCAGAGAAGCCTTCTTAGACAGAGAAAGTTATACTTGAAGTTGAAGAATAGGGAGGATTTGACAATGTAGAGATTAGTATAATAGAACTTAATACTGACAGCAAGTTATCAGTGCTATATGGCTCTTCATTTTATTCTACACAGCAGCTGCCACTGCACCATGTACATTTTAACTGTCCAATAATGTGAAATGAATGAATGAATGAATGAAAAAAATACAGGGAAAAGAAACAATTGTCTAATGCAATCCATTAAAATAGATTATAGGCTCATCCAGGACAAAAACTAAAATTCATCATTGGTTCTCAGTGTATATGCTATTAGCTGGCATATATATAGGTGCTCATATGTGTTTATGAAAAATTTCTCAGTCACTGTACTTCAGGAAATCAATGAAAATACATCTCAGTCTCATCAGTGGTCTGATATTATTTACAGTGTACTGTATATGGAATCCTTTCTTCTTGAGGCTTTTGGTTGTTTCCCCAAGGAAATGGTATGATGTAAAAATATTCTTCTAAAATAATTAAATTTAAAATGATAGGATGGATAACACAACGTACTGTGAAGCCTGTACTTTTGAAAATGGCTACGTTCTAACTAAAAGTGTGCCTGATCTTTATCATGGGTATGTATGTTTGAAAAGTATCTGAAGGATGCAACTGGTAAGTATGAGAATATATGTGATAAAAGATGCTTTTATTTATTCCTATTCTATACATTATCTCCTAGCTATTCTGTACAGCCTATCTCCCTTTCCTTTTTCAATTGTTGTCACATGGTGAGATGACAACAAAATATTTCTTATGTTCCAGGGTAGGGTAGCAAATTTCCCTGACAAAATAGACTATTCATGTACAAATATGGTCTGTCTTTCTATAAGTATTTATAACTAAGGAAATACCTATATTTGATGTATTATATTAATTTGCATAAGTTTAAATACATGCAACTGCACATATCCATAATAGAGATTAGTTATACATTTAGTTAACATGTAGCCATTTTCAGAAGCCCAAGGTTCACGTATTTTTTATAGTCCAACCATTTTATAGTTACCATTTTCAACTATAACAAGCTATATGCAATTTTTTTTGCAAGCTAAGATATTGTTGCTTGCTCACCACAATTATAATCCCTTTCATGTTCTACACAGCTGTTACATGATGCTCAATACACTTTTGGCCCTTCACAGTGCTTGGTGAGTACTAACAGTTTTTATTAGAGCTTTCCTACTGCACTGTAATCTTATTTCACCTGGACCATATCCCCACTAGTGTCATAAACTCTTTGATTTATATCAAAAAATTCTTCCAGGCTTCATAGAATAAAAGACATTATTTTGCGTAGCATATTCACATGCTATGCAAATTATCTTTTCAATTTTTGAAATACCTGTTGTATGTTTATCTTAATTTCAATGAAGCCCCTTTAGAAAAGTTTTAAAAACTAATATACATATTTCATAGATGCCCTAGAAGTAAACTTTTCAGCAAACTTCAAAACTCAGAAAGCTCTATATTTTATGACATATTTGCAGGCAATTTCAGAAATAAGATAATGGTAATAGTAATCTGACATATATGCCACGATTACCTCAGAACTTAAAAGAAAATGAAAAATTTGAAAAACAGATGTGAAAAAGGAAGTCAAATAGTTAAATCCATAAATTAGGTTATTTGTTCCTATATAATTCCTATATATATGGAATATGTTTGTTATGAAAAAATAGTATGTAGACAAATATGCAAACCTACCTTAGGGCATGTAGACTAAGATTTTGGATATATTTTACTTTTCATGCTATATTGTTTGTATTTTTTAAAATAAGTAAGTATAACTTATGTTATTAAAAAAACAAGACATAGATGTTGATTGACAACTAAAATCACATTATCTTATGTAATTTTTACTTTTTGCACTGGTCATCTGAATTGACCAGGCAAAAGCAAACCAATGATAATCCCATATATGAATTTACTTTCTCAAAGTCCTTCCAAAGCCTTGAGGAAGATGGCTTTGAGGAGCAAAGAATTCAGTTAAGAGTTTTAATAGAGTGACCATAATGAATACACAACTGACCCTTGAGTAACACAGGTTTGAACTACATGAGCTAACTTATACATGGGTTTGCTTTCAACCAAATAAGGACTGAAAATGTGGTATTTGTGAGATATAAAATGTGCCTATATGGAGGACAAACAGAGGAAGGTATATGCAAATTTTGGAATATGCAAGGGTCCTGAAATCATCTCTAACATATACCAAAGCTAACTATATTTCTGAGTATTTAGTGGCTCATAAAGCTACCATAAAAAAGGGCTGAGGTGAATGAAAAGAATACAGAGCAACAACACAAGTGCTGAAGGCACTCACTAATTAAGTTGAAAATATAGGAAAAACAAAAAAGTTTGGCCTTAAAATTAAAAGATAGCATTCATCAGGAATAGAATCTTTAAAACTCAACCAAAACAAGCAATGGGCAAAGGGTTTCCTATGTAATAAATGGTGCTGCGAAAACTGGCTAGCCATATGCAGAAAGCTGAAACTGGACTCCTTCCTTACACCTTATACAAAAATTAACTCCAGATACATTAAACATTTATAACACCATAAAACCCCAGAAGAAAACCTAGGCAATACCATTCAGGACATAGAATAGGCAAGGACTTCATGACTAAAACACCAAAAGCAATGACAACAAAAGCCAAAATAAACAAATGGGATCTAATTAAACTCCAGAGCTTCTGCACAGCAAAAGAAACAATCATTAGAGTGAATCGTTAACCAACAGAATGGGAAAAAATGTTTGCAATCTACCCATCAGACAAAGGGCTAATATCCAGAATCTACAAAGAACTAAAACAGATTTACAAGAAAAAAGCAGACAAACCCATTCAAAAGTGGGCAAAGGATATGAACAGACACTTTTCAAAAGTAGACATATATGAGGCCAACAAACATATGAAAAAATGTTCATCATCACTGGTCATTAGAGAAATGCAAATCAAAACCACATTGGGATATCATCTCATACCAGTTAGAATGGCAATCATTAAAAAATCGAGAGACAACAGATGCTGGAGAGGATGTGGAGAAATAGGAACACTTTTACACTGTTGGTGGGAGTGTAAATTAGTTCAACCATTCTGGAAGACGGTGTGGTGATTCTTCACAGACTTAGAAACAGAAATTCAATTTGACCCAG